>JAUNZM010000349.1:0-139309 GCA_033459285.1 Clamator glandarius
GAGAGACAGAGGAGCAGATAATGGAGCAGACAGAGCATAAGTGGGAGCAGAAACTGGAGCAGGAGCATAAGTGGGAGCAGAAACTGAGCAGAGAACTGGAGCAGGAGCATAAGTGGGAGCAGAAACAGGAGCAGGAACTGGAGCAGGAGCATAAGTGGGAGCAGAACAGGAGCAGGAACTGGAGCAGGAGCATAAGTGGGAGCAGAAACAGGAGCAGGAACTGGAGCAGGAGCATAAGTGGGAGCAGAAACAGGAGCAGGAACTGGAGCAGGAGCATAAGTGGGAGCAGAAACTGGAGCAGGAACTGGAGCAGGAGCATAAGTGGGAGCAGAAACTGGAGCAGGAACTGGAGCACCAGCATAAGTGGGAGCAGAAACTGGAGCAGGAGCATAAGTGGGAGCAGAAACAGGAGCAGAAACTGAGCAGGAGCATAAGTGGGAGCAGAAACAGGAGCAGAAACTGGAGCAGGAGCATAAGTGGGAGCAGAAACTGGAGCAGAAACAGGAGCAGAAACTGGAGCAGGAGCATAAGTGGGAGCAGAAACAGGAGCAGAAACTGGAGCAGGAGCATAAGTGGGAGCAGAAACAGGAGCAGGAGCGGGAGCAGGAGTAGGAACAGGAGCAGGAACAGAAGCAGGAGTGGGAGAAGAACCTCTCCCCACAACCTCTCCCCATAACATTTCCCCATAGCCTCTCCCCGTAGCCGTTCCCCACAACCTCTCTCCATAGCCTCTCCCTATAACCTCTCCCATAGCCTCTCCCATAGCCTCTCCCCATAGCCTCTCCCTATAACCTGCCCCATAACCTCTCCCCATAACCTCTCCCCACAGCCTCTCCCCACAGCCTCTCCCCACAGCCTCTCCCCACAGCCTCTCCCACACCCTCCCTCTCCCACAGCCCTCCCCACAGCCCTCCCACAGCCCCTCCCCACAGCCCCTCCCCACAGCCTCTCCCCACAGCCTCTCCCCACAGCCCCTCCCCACAGCCTCTCCCCACAGCCTCTCCCCACAGCCCTCTCCCACAGCCTCTCCCCACAGCCCTCCCACAGCCTCCCCACAGCCTCTCCCCACAGCCCTCCCACAGCCCTCCCCACAGCCCTCTCCCCACAGCCTCTCCCACAGCCTCACAGCCCTCACAGCCTCCCCACAGCCCTCCCACAGCCCCTCCCCACAAGCCCTCCCCACAGCCTCTCCCACAGCCTCTCCCCACAGCCTCTCCCACAGCCCTCCCCACAACTCTCTCCCACAGCCCTCCCCACAGCCTCTCCCCACAGCCCTCCCACAGCTCCCACAGCCTCTCCCCACAGCCCTCCCCACAGCCCTCCCACAGCCTCTCCCCACAGCCCCTCCCCACAGCCTCTCCCCACAGCCCCTCCCACAGCCTCTCCACAGCCCTCCCCACAGCCTCTCCCCACAGCCTCTCCCCACAACCTCTCCCCACAGCCCCTCCCCACAGCCCCTCCCCACAGCCTCTCCCCACAGCCCCTCCCCACAGCCCCTCCCCACAGCCCCTCCCCACAGCCTCTCCCCACAGCCTCTCCCCACAACCCCTCCCCACAGCCCCTCCCCACAGCCTCTCCCCACAACCTCTCCCCACAACCCCTCCCCACAGCCCCTCCCCACAGCCTCTCCCCACAACCTCTCCCCACAGCCTCTCCCCACAGCCCCTCCCCACAACCCCTCCCCACAACCCCTCCCCACAACCCCTCCCCACAGCCTCTCCCCACAGCCTCTCCCCACAACCCCTCCCCACAGCCTCTCCCCACAGCCTCTCCCCACAGCCTCTCCCCACAGCCTCTCCCCACAGCCCCTCCCCACAACCCCTCCCCACAACCCCTCCCCACAGCCTCTCCCCACAGCCTCTCCCCACAGCCTCTCCCCACAACCCCTCCCCACAGCCTCTCCCCACAGCCTCTCCCACAACCTCTCCCCACAGCCCCTCCCCACAGCCTCTCCCCACAGCCTCTCCCCAGAACCCCAGACCCACTGCCTTTCCCCACCCCAGTTCTGACGCGGCTGCTCTCCGGGAGCTTGGCTGCAGGTGAACCCCACGAGCTCTCCTGTCCCCCCCCCTTCCCCCCCCCCCCCCCCCCCCCCCCGTTAACCCATCCTTCCCCGGCTGCAGCCCCCCAGCTCCCCGCCTTGGCTGATCCCAGAAGGGTTAAACCTCCCGCAGGGCTGGAGGGTGAGCTCAGGTAGGCTGAGCCTGTGGCTCCCTCTTCCCCAGCTGGAGCTGGAGCTGGAGCTGGGAGCCAGAGGAGGAGCCTGGCTGACCAGTGCTGCTATAAAACTCCAGCTCCTGCCACGCTCGGAGGCTTAGGATGCACACGTGTGGGGAGAGGAAAAGGCAGCCCTGCCTGGGAGCAGCTCTTAACCCCTTTGGTGCTTCCAAACCTTCCGGCTGGGAGCTCCGCGAAGGGTGACGGAGCTCCGGGATCCCCACAGCCCAGATCCTCGCTGCCGAACCTTCCAGCTGGGAGCTCCGGGAAAAGGTGACGGAGCTCCGGGATCCCCACAGCCCAGATCCTCGCTGCTGAACCTTCCAGCTGGGAGCTCCGGGATCCCCACAGCTCAGATCCTCGCTGCCGAACCTTCCAGCTGGGAGCTCCAGGATCCCCACAGCTCAGATCCTCGCTGCCGAACTTTCCAGCTGGGAGCTCCGGGAAAGGGTGACGGAGCTCCGGGATCCCCACAGCCCAGATCCTCGCTGCCGAACCTTCCGGCTGGGAGCTCCGGGAAAAGGTGACGGAGCTCCGGGATCCCCACAGCCCAGATCCTCGCTGCCGAACCTTCCAGCTGGGAGCTCCGGGATCCCCACAGCCCAGATCCTCGCTGCCAAACCTTCCAGCTGGGAGCTCCGGGATCCCCACAGCTCAGATCCTCGCTGCCAAACCTTCCAGCTGGGAGCTCCGGGAAAAGGTGACGGAGCTCCGGGATCCCCACAGCCCAGATCCTCACTGCCGAACCTTCCAGCTGGGAGCTCCAGGATCCCCACAGCCCAGATCCTCGCTGCCGAACTTTCCAGCTGGGAGCTCCGGGAAAGGGTGACGGAGCTCCGGGATCCCCACAGCCCAGATCCTTGCTGCTGAACCTTCCAGCTGGGAGCTCCGGGATCCCCACAGCTCAGATCCTCGCTGCCGAACCTTCCAGCTGGGAGCTCCGGGAAAAGGTGACAGAGCTCCAGGATCCTCACAGCTCAGATCCTCGCTGCCGAACCTTCCGGCTGGGAGCTCCAGGGAAGGGGGACGGAGCTCCAGGATCCCCACAGCCCAAGCTGGGAGGCAGCATGAGCGCCTGGAGCTGAGACTCAGCAGGAGGAGGAGGTTGGTGGAAGGTGGTGATCCTCATCCAGCTTCTCTGGTGTCTCCTCAGAGCTTTCCCAGTGTCTCCTCACGGCTCCTCTGGTCTCCTCGCGGCTTTCCTGGTGTCCCCACGCAGCTTTCCTAGTCTCCTCACGGCTTGACTGGGCTCCTCACGGCTCCTCTGGTCTCCTCGCGGCTTTCCTGGTGTCCCCACGCAACTTTCCTAGTCTCCTCACGGCTTGACTGGGCTCCTCACGGCTCCTCTGGTCTCCTCGCGGCTTTCCTGGTGTCCCCACGCAGCTTTCCTAGTCTCCTCACGGCTTGACTGGGCTCCTCACGGCTCCTCTGGTCTCCTCGCGGCTTTCCTGGTGTCCCCACGCGGCATCTCCAGTGGTCCCCTCTCCACCCACCATGTCCTTCGCGATGCTGCGCTCGGCTCCCAGCCGGTACCTGTACCCGGAGATCAACATGCTCTCCGAAGACGAGGAGAACGGCTCGGAAAGCTCCGGTTCGGACGAGAAGCCGTACCACTTGGACGCCGACGGTTACGGCATCAAAGCCGGCAAACGCCGCAGCGGTAAGAAACCCAACCGGCTCACCAGGGAACCCCGGCAGCGTCACACGGCCAACGCACGAGAGCGCGACCGCACCAACAGCGTCAACACCGCCTTCACCGCCCTCCGCACGCTCATCCCAACCGAGCCGGCCGATAGGAAGCTCTCCAAGATCGAGACCTTGAGACTGGCCTCCAGCTACATCTCCCACCTCGGCAACGTGCTCCTGGTGGGAGAAGCCTGCGGAGATGGGCAACCGTGCCACACCACCCCGGCTTTCTACCACCACGGCGGCGGCGGGAGCCCCCCGGCACGCGACCCCGAGAATTCCCAGCCCAAACAGATCTGCACTTTCTGCCTCAGCAACCAGAGGAAGCTGGTAAGTGGCCGCTCGCCCCGGTCCCGGCGGGATTTTAGGGACCCCCCTGGGCACCTCCTGCAGGAGGATGGGGTTGTAGGGACCTCCAAGCGTCTCTGGCAGCGGGATGGGGTTTGGGAGCACCAGGCATCTCCTGCAGCAGGCTGGGATTTTAGGGACCCCGGGCATCTCCTGCAGGAGGATGGGATTTTAGGGACCCCCGAGCATCTCCTGCAGCAGGCTGGGATTTTAGGGACCCCGGGCATCTCCTGCAGGAGGATGGGATTTTAGGGAACCCCGAGCATCTCCTGCAGCAGGATGGGATTTTAGGGACCCCGAGCATCTCCTGCAGGAGGATGGGGTTTTAGGGACCCCTCTGGCACCTCCTGCAGGAGGATGGGGTTGTAGGGTCCCCCCTGGCACCTCCTGCAGGAGGATGGGATTTTAGGGACCCCCGAGCATCTCCTGCAGCAGGCTGGGATTTTAGGGACCCCGGGCATCTCCTGCAGGAGGATGGGATTTTAGGGAACCCCGAGCATCTCCTGCAGCAGGATGGGATTTTAGGGACCCCGAGCATCTCCTGCAGGAGGATGGGGTTTTAGGGACCCCGGGCACCTCCTGCAGGAGGATGGGGTTTTAGGGACCCCCCTGGCACTTCCTGCAGGAGGATGGGGTTTTAGGGACCCCTGGGCATCTCCTGCTGGCGGATGGGATTTTAGGGACCCCGGGCACCTCCTGCAGGAGGATGGGGTTTTAGGGACCCCCCTGGCACCTCCTGCAGGAGGATGGGGTTTTAGGGACCCCTGGGCATCTCCTGCAGGCGGATGGGATTTTAGGGACCCCGGGCACCTCCTGCAGGAGGATGGGGTTTTAGGGACCCCTGGGCATCTCCTGCAGGCGGATGGGGTTTGGCAGCATCAAGGTGCTGGTGAGCCAAGAGGGAGAGGGACAACAGGGAGAGCAGGAGCAGCTCCAGCGGGAGCTGCATCCCCAGAAGCTGGGGAGCACGCGATCCCAAAATCCAGGCACGGAAAATGCGATGCCTCCCTTTGCTCCATCCAGATTTACCACCCAAAGCCCCCAGGAGCTGCATCCGAACCTCCCGCGCATCCAAACCTCCCGCGCAGCCGCTGAAGGGGAAAGGGATGGGAGAAGGGGAACCCCTCCGAGGCGGGGAGAAAAGGGATTTTAGGAGCTGGAAATCAAGAAACGCAGGGAAAGGAAGAGGCTGGGAAGACTCTGCCTCTCCCAGGCAGCACAGCGAGAGGGATTTGGGTGCAGGTGGGACTCCCAGCGCTCGGATCTCCAGGAAGCCGTGCTGGGATGGGGATGGGGATGAGGAGGAGGTCTCACTCCTCGTTTGAACCCGTTTCACCCCAGCAAATAACTGCCCGGAGGACGGAGAAGCCTTTGGGAAGGGTTCAGGGCTCCCAGGGTGCGGAGCAGTGGCAGTAAATCAGCTCCCCAGTAAACCCAGCAGGAGCGTTCAGAGCAAGCACATCCCAAAATCCCACTAATCCCCCTTCCACGTCGCTTCCAATTCACTAGAGACCCAGCTGGGAGCTGCGGGCAGGAGGGAACGACGTGAGGAGTCGGGATCTACGTTAGAATCAAAGCCTCTGGCCCAGAGTCAAACCCGTACTGGTACCAAACCCTCAACACCAGAATCAACCCCCTCCCGGCGTCAAACCCTCTGCCTCGGGGTCAAACACCCGATGCTGCAGGTGGGAAGCTCCTCCCGGGATGACCTGGAAAACTCCTCGCTTTCCAGTCACCAGCCGGTTTGGAAACCTGCTGGTAGGTTCAGAGATCAGGGGGTTCTCTGGCATCGCCACTTCTGCATCGATTCCGATCGATCCCCATAGACACTTCTGCATCGATTCCGATCGATCCCCATAGACACTTCTGCATCGATTCCGATCGATCCCCATAGACACTTCTGCATCAATTCCGATCAATCCCCATAGACACTTTTGCATCGATTCCGATCAATCCCCATAGACACTTCTGCATCGATTCCGATCGATCCCCATAGACACTTCTGCATCGATTCCGATCAATCCCCATAGACACTTCTGCATCGATTCCGATCAATCCCCATAGACACTTTTGCATCAATTCCGATCAATCCCCATAGACACTTCTGCATCGATTCCGATCAATCCCCATAGACACTTCTGCATCGATTCCGATCGATCCCCATAGACACTTTTGCATCGATTCCGATCGATCCCCATAGACACTTCTGCATCAATTCCGATCAATCCCCATAGACACTTTTGCATCGATTCCGATCGATCCCCATAGACACTTCTGCATCGATTCCGATCGATCCCCATAGACACTTTTGCATCGATTCCGATCGATCCCCATAGACACTTCTGCATCGATTCCGATCGATCCCCATAGACACTTTTGCATCGATTCCGATCGATCCCCATAGACACTTCTGCATCGATTCCGATCAATCCCCATAGACACTTCTGCATCGATTCCGATCAATCCCCATAGACACTTCTGCATCGATTCCGATCGATCCCCATAGACACTTCTGCATCGATTCCGATCAATCCCCATAGACACTTCTGCATCGATTCCAATCGATCCCCATAGACACTTCTGCATCAATTCCGATCAATCCCCATAGACACTTCTGCATCGATTCCGATCGATCCCCATAGACACTTCTGCATCAATTCCGATCAATCCCCATAGACACTTCTGCATCGATTCCGATCAATCCCCATAGACACTTCTGCATCGATTCCGATCAATCCCCATAGACACTTCTGCATCGATTCCGATCGATCCCCATAGACACTTCTGCATCGATTCCGATCGATCCCCATAGACACTTCTGCATCGATTCCGATCGATCCCCATAGACACTTCTGCATCGATTCCGATCAATCCCCATAGACACTTCTGCATCGATTCCAATCGATCCCCATAGACACTTCTGCATCAATTCCGATCAATCCCCATAGACACTTCTGCATCGATTCCGATCGATCCCCATAGACACTTCTGCATCAATTCCGATCGATCCCCATAGACACTTCTGCATCGATTCCGATCGATCCCCATAGACACTTCTGCATCAATTTCGATCAATCCCCATAGACACTTTTGCATCGATTCCGATCAATCCCCATAGACACTTTTGCATCGATTCCGATCAATCCCCATAGACACTTCTGCATCGATTCCGATCAATCCCCATAGACACTTCTGCATCGATTCCGATCGATCCCCATAGACACTTCGGCATCGATTCCGATCGATCCCCATAGACACTTTTGCATCGATTCCGATCGATCCCCATAGACACTTTTGCATCGATTCCGATCGATCCCCATAGACACTTTTGCATCGATTCCGATCGATCCCCAATGACACTTTTGCATCGATTCCGATCGATCCCCATAGACACTTTTGCATCGATTCCGATCAATCCCCATAGACACTTTTGCATCGATTCCGATCAATCCCCACAGACACTTTTGCATCGATTCCGATCGATCCCCATAGACACTTTTGCATCGATTCCGATCGATCCCCATAGACACTTTTGCATCAATTCCGATCGATCCCCACAGACACTTTTGCATCGATTCCGATCAATCCCCATAGACAATTCTGCATCGATTCCGATCGATCCCCACAGACACTTTTGCATGGATCCCAATAAATCCCTGTCATCACTTCTACATCAATTCCGATAAATCCCCATCACCACTTTTCCATTGATTCCGATCAATCCCATCAACACTTTTCCATTGATTCCAATCAATCTCCATCACTACTTTTCCATCAATTCCTATCAATCCCATCACCACTTTTCCATTTTTTCCAATATGTCTCTATCACTAATTTTCTATCAATTCCAATCAGTCTCCATCACCACTTTTCCATCGATTCCTATCAATCCCATCACCACTTTTCCATTGATTCCAATCAATCTCCATCACCACTTTTACAGCAATTCCTATCAATCCCATCACCACTTTTCCATTGATTCCAATCAATCTCCATCACCACTTTTCCATTGATTCCTATCAATCCCATCACCACTTTTCCACTGATTCCTATCAATCCCATCATCACTTTTCCACTGATTCCTATCAATCCCATCACCACTTTTCCATCGATTCCTATCAATCTCCATCACCACTTTTCCATCGATTCCAATCAATCTCCATCACCACTTTTCCATCGATTCCCATCAATCCCATCACCACTTTTCCATCGATTCCCATAAATCCCCGTTGCCACTTTTCCATCAATACCGAGAAATCCCAGTCCCCGCTCCTGCCTCAGTTCCCAGCCCGGGCTCCTACGTGGGAACAAACCCACGGAAAGGATGAGCAGAGTGGGACTCCTGGTCCCCTCCTGCATCTCTACAGGACCAGATCCCAGCGCTGTGGGATGGGATGGGATGGGATGGGATGGGATGGAGCAAGTGAGGAATGAGCAGGTTTGGGCTCAGGCCGGGAAGCAGGGACCCAACGGACCTTTCCAAAGCCCTGAACTCACTCTGTGCGTGTAATTTCAGAGCCAGGTAACGGCTCCGTGGGGTTGATTGTGCGTTAGAGAGGAACCAAATCATCCTTTGGGTGAGGAAATGAGAGCAAACTCCTCCAGAGCTCCAAATGTTTGCATCCTGCATCCCGTTCCATGGCACCTGGCAGGTTCCAGATCCCTGGATGGCCTCTATTCCGCTCCGGAGGAGCCAGCTCTGAGTGTGCCTCGCTGAGTTGCCTACACGGAGCCAGCCCCGTTGTGCGTGGCAGCTCCTTGGAGATCCCCTTCCCATTTATCCGGCCCACGAGGGATGGAGGCAGAGCCTCCTCCTTCCCGAAAGAGCCAGGACACGCCGTGCTGACCCAGCAGCTCCATCCTGAGCTGCAGGAGGCTCTGCCTGAGCCCCGACTCCCCTCCTTAAAAGCCTGGGATCCTCTGGAGAGGGAGGAGACGGCACGTGTGGCACAGAAGCTCCGTGAGACAGTCGGATGACCCTTTGTCCTCGGGCAGGAGCACTGGGGGTGCTGTGGGTGAGGACTTGGGGGTGGCGTGAGCTGGACCCGCCGGAGAAATGGGATGGAGCCGCCGTGCAGACGTTCTTCCCAGGGAAAGGAGCCACGGGACGGAGCTCCAGTGGGATGTTTGGGGTTTGCCGATGGCTCTGGGTCAGCCTTCCCGGCTGAGCCTCCTTCACCTCATCCCGCTTCGGCTGGCCAAGCCGCTCCCGGTGGGTGAAGGGGCCACGTGGATTCAGGCTGCGTGACTCAGCCTGGCCTCGCACCCAGGCATCCCGACGCCGTTTCTCCCAGGGACTTTCCCGTATGGGGCTGGAACCAACCCCATGTCCCTGGAAAAGTCCTTCTTTCCAGTGACTCATGGGTAGGATTCTGCTGCTGGGCTCTCCAAAGGCGCTGCTGAGGCTGGAGGCTCCGCAGGCTCCGGCCACTTCCCCTAGATCCAAAATCAAGCCCTGCGTGGGGACAAAAATCTTGGATGGAAGGAGGAGGAGGAAAACCAGGATGTTTCTCCTCCAGGGAGCTTAGCAGCCAGGAGAACTACTGGGAGCAGCCAGGGCTTGGGGGCAGCTCACAGACCACCTGCACCGGGTGCCGGGCTCAATACAGCATCAAAAAGTCCAAATTCAAGCAAGGTCTCATCCCAAAAATGTTCCAGGGCTGAGAACCTTGAGAACCTGAGGCACGCGGGTCACCCAGGGCTGGGATTACACTCTAGGTAAAGTGATAAGGGAAGATTTTCCAGCACCAGCCATTCCATCTTCCAGAGTGGGAGCATGGAAAGCAAACCAGGAAAGGGGCACCAAGACCGTTTGGGAGTTAAAGGTGCCGCAAGAGCGAAACCCGGCAGGTTTCAGGCAGCAAAGGTTGCCCTCATCTTGCTCCGGGGAGGGCTGGTCAATCCCATCACCCATGGGGCATGAACGGTGCCGACAGGTACCACATCTCTTCCCAAGATGAGCATCCAACCTCAGCTGGGTAAGACATCCCTTCCTAAGATGAGCATCCAACCCCAGCCAGGTACTGCAACCCTCCCCAAGTTGAGCATCCAGCCCCAGGATGAGCATCCAGCCCCAGCCAGGTACCACATCCCTTCCCAAGATGAGCATCCAACCTCAGCCAGGTACCACATCCCTCCCCAAGTTGAGCATCCAGCCTCAGGACGAGCATCCAGCCCCAGCCAGGTACCACATCCCTTCCCAAGATGAGCATCCAACTCCATCTGGGTATCACATCCCTTCCCAGGGCGAGCATCCAGCCCCACCTGGGTACCGCATCCCTTCCCAAGATGAGCATCTAACCTCAGACAGGTACCACATCCCTCCCCAAGTTGAGCATCCAGCCCCAAGATGAGCATCCAGCCCTAGTCAGGTACCATTCCCTTCCCAAGATGAGCATCCAGCCCCAAGACGAGCATCCAGCCCTAGTCAGGTACCATTCCCTTCCCAAGACGAGCAACTAGCCCCGAGACGAGCATCCAAACCCATCCAGGTACCACAGCCCTTCCCAAGATGAGCATCCAGCCCCAAGATGAGCATCCAAACCCTTCCAGGTACCACATCCCTTCCCAAGATGAGCATCCAATTCCAAGACGAGCATCCAGCCCTAGTCAGGTACCATTCCCTTCCCAAGATGAGCATCCAGCCCCAAGACGAGCATCCAGCCCTAGTCAGGTACCATTCCCTTCCCAAGATGAGCATCCAGCCCCAAGACGAGCATCCAAACCCATCCAGGTACCACAGCCCTTCCCAAGATGAGCATCCAGCCCCAAGATGAGCATCCAAACCCTTCCAGGTACCACATCCCTTCCCAAGATGAGCATCCAACCCCAAGACGAGCATCCAGCCCTAGTCAGGTACCATTCCCTTCCCAAGATGAGCATCCAGCCCCAAGACGAGCATCCAGCCCTAGTCAGGTACCATTCCCTTCCCAAGATGAGCATCCAGCCCCAAGACGAGCATCCAAACCCTTCCAGGTAGCGCATCCCTTCCCAAGACGAGCAACCAGCCCCGAGACGAGCATCCAAACCCATCCAGGTACCACAGCCCTTCCCAAGATGAGCATCCAACCCCAAGATGAGCATCTAACCTCAGACAGGTACCACAGCCCTTCCCAAGATGAGCATCCAGCCCCAAGATGAGCATCCAAACCCTTCCAGGTACCACATCCCTTCCCAAGATGAGCATCCAAACCCTTCCAGGTACCACATCCCTTCCCAAGATGAGCATCCAAACCCTTCCAGGTACCACATCCCTTCCCAAGATGAGCATCCAACCCCACCTAGGTACCACATCCCTTCCCAAGATGAGCATCCAACCCCAAGACGAGCATCCAGCCCTAGTCAGGTACCACATCCCTTCCCAAGTTGAGCATCCAAGCCCAGTCCCGGTGACCAGATCTCCCTTTCGGAGGCAGCTAGGACCCCGCCAGGACAGGCGAGGGTGACGGCGCTGCCGTGGCGTTAATCCCCGGCACCTCCAGTGTGAGGAAGAAGCCGCCGAGCCCGGGGAAGGCCCTTGTGCCTCCCTGCTCTCCCTATATCCCGTTCCACGTCAAGGAACGGGATCTCGGATGGGATCGGTGACCAGTGGCTTTGGGCAAGGCGCCAGAGCTGCTCCAGGTCCCACCGGCACGGGCAGAGCAGGCAGGGAAGAACCAGGTCTCACGGGCTGGTCCGTGTCTCCCCGTTCCCAGAGGTTGGATGCTCCTCCAGAGGAACGGGAACGTCGGAGAGTGGCCACGGTGCTTCCCGGCAGCAGGATGGGAGGCGGGCGATGGCCGTGCCGAGCCGGGCAAGACCCTCGGCAAACGCTTCCAGAGCGTTTCTCAAAGCAGCATTTCCAGGGCCAGGAGACGCGAGCGGAGAGGAATTCCCAGCAGAGGGAAACGCAGCTGGAGAGCAGAGCACGGGTTTTCCTGAGCGGCAAGAGCAGGGAAGAGGGAGCTGGGGTTAACCTGGCCCCCGGGGGCCGATGTGGGATCCGGCCAGTGCTGCCGGAATCACCGCGCCCAACAGGATGGGATGAGGCGGGTGGCGAGTTCTGGGATGGCACCGAGTTCTGGGATGGCACCGAGTTCTGGGATGGCACCGACAGCCCCGGCTGTGGGCACGGGAGGGCTCGGCGGCAGCAGCAGCCGATCCGGTGCTGCCGCAGGTGCCGCCGGCTAAGCTGCTCGGAGAGTTTTTTGAGGGCATCCTTGATCGAGCAGCCTTGGGATTCCACATCGAGGAATGCAGAGCCACGTTGGGCTAAGAGGGGGAGAAGAGGAGCGGGATGATGGGTTTGGGATGAACGATTGGATCCCAGTGCTTGCTGCTTCCAGCTGGTGTAGGAAAAAAGCCGGCAGGCTCGGCTCTGGAGTGCCACACGCCACGCTGGACACAGCCGAGGGCGAGAGCGCCGAGGGCTGAGGTGGGAACGCCACCCTGGTTCCTCCCATCCGGCACCGTTGATGGATCCACGTTGGTGACACCTGCAAGGAGAGCTGGGAAGCTCAGTGTCCCCACCAGAGCTCGCCACGTCCCTCCTGCCACCACCCCGAGCAGGGTCTTTGTGCCACCAAGTCTACCCAGAGCAAGGTCGACTTTCCCGTAGCTGACGGGGCTCCAAGAAAGCCACTTTCGACAAAGGCTTGTGGGGATGGGACGAGGCGGAACGGGGATAAACTGGAGAGGAGCAGAATTAGACTGGACTTGAGGAGCAATTTCTTCACGCTGAGGGTGGGGAGACCCTGGAACAAGTTGTCCAGGGAAGTTGTGGCTGCCCCATCCCTGGAGATGTTGAAGGCCAGGTTGGATGGACCTTGGGAAGCCTGATCTAGTGGGATGTCCTGGAACTGGATGGGTTTTGAGGTCCCTTCCAACCCAAACTATTCCACGATTCCACGGTTATCATGTCCCCGTGCCACCTAGAACAGGGTCACCGTGCCACCGAGCCACCAGGCTCAAGCGTTAGACCCGAGCCCTGGTGGTTGGGTTTCAACAGCTGTGAGACGACGGTAGGGATGGTGAGGAGAGCTCCGCGCGCACCCCAAAACCGCAGAGCCGCGAGCCGGTGAGGTGCCCGCAGCTCAGCCCCCTCGACCCCCACGCTCTCCGGCTCGGCAGCCTCGTAATTTACTGTTCCTCCTGCACTTAATGGCAGCGGAAAGGCAAGGTGATAGGGGAAAAAATATGAGGCGGGATTTTCCGAATCCCCATTTCCTCTCCAGACAGCAGAGAACTCCTGGGGCCTGAACATCTGGGAAATTTAATTTTCCCGTTTCTGAGCTGAACTCCCCTTCCCCTCCCCTCCTCAGCGCCCGTAACAAAGGAAGAGTCAGAGCCGGGGCCGCACGTGCAGCTCGGTGGCAGGGGGGGGAGGCTGTGCCGGGACAAGGATGGGGCCTCGGCCGTGCCGAGAGCTGGGAATGGCACCTAAAAGCTGGATTTGGATGGGGAAGGTGGGACTCGACCGGCACCCAGGTGGCCAGGAGTCCCCGCAAGGTGGAAATGGGAAGAACCAGTTGTGCCTGCACGTAGTTGTCTGGTGGTGGTGATGCTGGTGGGGCTGATTTTGGTATGGATGGTGGTGTTGATACTGGTTTTGGTGGTGCTGGTGGCATCAGAGGCGGCAGTGATGGTGCTGATGGTGCTGGTGGTGCTGGTTCAGTATTGACGGTGGTGCTGATACTGGTGTTGATGGTGCTGGTGGCATTAGAGGTGGCAGTGATGGTGCTGGGGGTGCTGGTGGTGCTGGTTCAGTATTGATGGTGCTGGTGGCATTAGAGGTGGTAGCGATGATGCTGGTGGTGCTGGTTCAGTATTGATGGTGGTGTTGATGGTGCTGGTGGCATGAGAGGTGGCAGTGATGGTGCTGGTGGTGCTGGTTCAGTATTGATGGTGGTGTTGATGGTGCTGGTGGCATGAGAGGAGGCAGCGATGATGCTGGTGGTGCTGGTGGTGCTGGTTCAGTATTGATGGTGGTGTTGGTGGTGCTGGTGGCATGAGAGGAGGCAGTGATGGTGCTGGTGGTGCTGGTTCAGTATTGATGGTGGTGTTGGTGGTGCTGGTGGCATTAGAGGTGGCAGCGATGGTGCTGGTGGTGCTGGTTCAGTATTGATGGTGGTGTTGGTGGTGCTGGTGGCATTAGAGATGGCAGTGATGGTGCTGGTGGTGCTGGTTCAGTATTGATGGTGGTGTTGGTGGTGCTGGTGGCATGAGAGGTGGCAGCGATGATGCTGGTGGAGCTGGTGGTGCTGGTTCAGTATTGATGGTGGTGTTGGTGGTGCTGGTGGCATTAGAGGTGGCAGCGATGATGCTGGTGGTGCTGGTTCAGTATTGATGGTGGTGTTGATGGTGCTGGTGGCATTAGAGATGGCAGTGATGGTGCTGGTGGTGCTGGTTCAGTATTGATGGTGGTGTTGGTGGTGCTGGTGGCATGAGAGGTGGCAGTGATGGTGCTGGTGGTGCTGGTTCAGTATTGATGGTGGTGCTGATAGTGGTGTTGGTGGTGCTGGTGGCATTAGAGGTGGCAGCGATGATGCTGGTGGAGCTGGTGGTGCTGGTTCAGTATTGATGGTGGTGTTGGTGGTGCTGGTGGCATTAGAGGTGGCAGCGATGATGCTGGTGGTGCTGGTTCAGTATTGATGGTGGTGTTGGTGGTGCTGGTGGCATTAGAGGTGGCAGCGATGATGCTGGTGGTGCTGGTTCGGTATTGATGGTGGTGTTGGTGGTGCTGGTGGCATTAGAGGTGGCAGTGATGGTGCTGCTGGTGCTGGTTCAGTATTGATGGTGGTGCTGATAGTGGTGTTGGTGGTGCTGGTGGCATTAGAGGTGGCAGCGATGATGCTGGTGGTGCTGATGCTATCGATGGTGGCGCTGGTGGTGTTGATGGTGGGAGCACTGGTGGTGTTGACGTTGAGCTTTTCTGATGTCTGGGAGGGGGATCTGAGTGCGACTGGCAGCCCAGCTGCCCCCAAGGGGCATCGCAAGGAATCATAGAATCATAGACTAGTTTGGGTTGGAAGGGACCTTCAAGCCCATCTAGTTCCAACCCCCCTGCCATGGGCAGGGACACCTCCCACTGGATCAGGTTCCCAAGGTCCATCCAACGTGGCCCTCAACCCCTCCAGGGATGGGGCAGCCACAACTTCCTTGGACAACCTGGTCCAGGGTCTCACCACTCTCATCGTGAAGAACTTCTTCCTCATGTCCAGTCTAAATCTGCCCCTCTCCAGTTTAGAACCATTGCTCCTCATCCCATCACCCCAAGACTTTGTAGGAAGTCCCTTCCCACCTTTCCTGGAGCCCCTTCAGGTGCTGGAAGGTCTCTCTAAGGTCTCCTGGGAGCCTTCTCCTCTCCAGGCTGAACAACCCCAACTCTCCCAGCCTGGCCTGGGACGGGAGGTTCTCCAGCCCTCGCATCATCCTCGGAGCCTCCTCTGGCCCCGTTCCAGCAGCTCCATCTCCTCCTTCTGCTGAAGATTCCAGAGCTGGACCCAACCCTCCGGCTGAGGTCTCCCCGGAGAGGAGCAGAGGGGACAATCCCCTCCCTCCCTGCTGGTCCCACGGCTTTGGATGCAGCCCAGGACACGGGAGGTTTCTGGGCTGCAGGTGTCGAGCTCCCGTGGAGCTTCTCCTCGACCAGCACCCCAAGTCCTTCTCCTCAGGGCTGCTCCCCATCATCCCCTATCGTGGACTGAAATCGGGGATTGCCCCGACCCAGGTGTAGGACCTTGGCCTGGTTGAACCTCCTGAGGTTCTCACCTGTGGGGAGGCAGCGAGGGGAAGGGCCAGGGCAGGATGGGAGAGGCACCTGCAGGAGCCCGACCCCTCCAGATGTCCAGGGAGACACAGGGATGGTCATGACACCTTAGGAAAAGTGACCCATGGACCAGCAGGACCAGCATCGGTGTGGGAGGAGGAAGCATCTCCTCGTTGGAGCCAGCATCCTGGCAGAGCTCCCACCTCCAGCTTCGTTATTTCTAACTCGTCCTTCTCCTTCTTCTCCGCAGAGTAAAGACCGAGACAGGAAGACAGCGATCCGGAGCTAGATGATCCGAGACTTTTTAAAAAAAGGACAACGAGGAGGAGCAGAAGGAGGAAGGACGGAAAAGCCACACACACAAAACCACAGCCACGGCCACTCCTGCCTTCACCCTGCTGCTGGCGAGAGCCGCGCGGCGTCACCCTCAAGGACCTTACCCCGACCTGGACGTGCATCTCGGGAGAGACCTGGTGTCCTCCCGGCTCGGGGAGGTGACAGCAGAGAGGAGGTGGACATGGACGTGGTGGGATATTGCAGGATGGCTCAGAGGAACGTTTGAGCAATGCGGCTGCTGCCCGGTGAGCCCGATGGGGCAGGGAACCTGCTCCAGGGATCCTGGAGAGGACAATCCCTGCTCCAGACACTCCAGCACGGGGCGGCTTGGAGGAACGCTCGCTGCACAGGGATGCTCCACATCGGCACGAGCGATGCTATCGCTGCCCGGTGACCTGATGGGGCAGGGAACCTGCTCCAGGGATCCTGGAGAGGACAATCCCTGCTCCAGACTCTCCAACACGGGGCGGCTTGGAGGAATGCTCGCTGCACAGGGATGCTCCACATTGGCACGAGCGATGCTATCGCTGCCCGGTGACCTGATGGGGCAGGGAACCTGCTCCAGGGATCCTGGAGAGGACAATCCCTGCTCCAGACACTCCAGCACGGGGCAGCTTGGAGGAACGCTCGCTGCACAGGGATGCTCCACATCGGCACGAGCGATGCTATCGCTGCCCGGTGACCTGATGGGGCAGGGAACCTGCTCCAGGGGTCCTGGAGAGGACAATCCCTGCTCCAGACACTCCAGCACGGGGCAGCTTGGAGGAACGCTCGCTGCGCAGGGATGCTCCACATCGGCACGAGCGATGCTATCGCTGCCCGGTGACCTGATGGGGCAGGGAACCTGCTCCAGGGGTCCTGGAGAGGACAATCCCTGCTCCAGACTCTCCAACACGGGGTGGCTTGGAGGAACGCTCGCTGCGCAGGGATGCTCCACATCGGCACGAGCGATGCTATCGCTGCCCGGTGACCTGATGGGGCAGGGAACCTGCTCCAGGGGTCCTGGAGAGGACAATCCCTGCTCCAGACTCTCCAACACGGGGTGGCTTGGAGGAACGCTCGCTGCACAGGGATGCTCCACATCGGCACGAGCGATTCTATCGCTGCCCGGTGACCCGAAGGGGCAGGGAACCTGCTCCAAGGGTCCTGGAGAGGACAATCCCTGCTCCAGACTCTGCAGATGCCACAGGGGCTGCTTGGAGAAACGCTCCCTGCAAGAGTGCAGGGAATGCAGCCACTGCCTGGAGAGCCCAAGGGGCAGGGAATCTGCTCCAGGGATCCTGGAGAGGACAATCCTTGCCCCAGACTCTCCAACACGGGGCGGCTTGGAGGAACGCTCGCTGCACAGGGATGCTCCACATCGGCACGAGCGATTCTATCGCTGCCCGGTGACCCGAAGGGGCAGGGAACCTTCTCCAGGGATCCTGGACAGGACAATCCCTGCTCCAGACTCTCCAACATGGGGTGGCTCGGAGTAACGCTCGCTGCAAGAGTGCAGGGAATGCAGCCACTGCCTGGTGAGCCGGAGGGGCAGAAGATCTGCTCCAGGCTCCTTGGAAGGGCCATTCCCTGCCCTGGACAATGCGGATACCACGCACGGCAGCTCAGAGGAACGTTCGCTGTGCAGGGACGCTCGGTGGCAGCAGCACGAGCGATGCTGGCGCTGCCCAGCGAGCCAGAGAGGCAGGGGAGCCACTCCGAGATTCCTTGGAAGGGCATCTCCTGCTGCGGCCTCTGCAGATGCACCCCAGGGTGGTTTGGAGGAATGCTGGCTCCGCAGGGACGTTCCACATCGGCACGAGCGATGCTGGCGCTGCCCGGCGAGCCGAAAGGGCAGGGGAACTGCTCTGGGGCTCCTGGGAAGAGCGTTCCCTGCCCCGAACTCTGTGGATACCACGCGCGGTGGTTTGGAGAAACACCCAGGGACGCTCCCCAACGGCGCAGCCACCGCTGAGTGAGCCAGAGGGGCAGGGAACCTGCTCTGGAGCATCTTGGAAGGATATTCCCTGCCCTGCACTCTGCACATGCCACGCGCGGTGGCTCCTGGGGCAGAGCCGGCGTTGGAACGTGCCCCATCCCAGGCCTGACTTGAGCAGCCGGTGAAAATTCTTATGGAAACAGCCTCCTCTCTCCATCCCCTTCCAGCTCTGAGCCGCTCGGTCCCCTGCACTCCACGTCCCGGGGCGCTGCCGTTGCGGGGTTAATCAATACATGCTGGCGTTTCATGTCATCGATCCGGTACTGGAAAGCCTGGGTTGTTCGTAGAATTAAAAACTAACATGGTTCAGAAATTTTGAGTGGGATTTTCCTTCTTTCCAGACCCCCCCTCTGCCCCGTTTCCCTTTGGATTCACACCCAACCACGCTGCCCTTAAACAGCGGCTGCTCCACGAGCGACGGAGCCGCAGCTCCAAGGCTGCTCAGCGGCCCATGGGATGGAGATGAGGGTTCGGAGAGGGGAATCCTTCCTTCAGGATGCTCCGGGGCCAGCGCTGCTTCCCCAGGAGTTTTCCAGGATCTCACAGGTCTCTGGCACGGTCCCTGCGCCTCCAACGTGGTGTCGCAAGCTCACAAGGAGCACAGGATGGGGGACAGGCTGAACCCCGGCCCCTCAAGTAGCAGGGAAGGGGCTGCAAGCCCCACATCGCTCCCTCTTGCAACTCCAGAGCCCAACCGGAGCGAATCCCGGAGCCGAACGGCTGCTGACGTGGGGGGATCTTGACATCCGAGCTCTGCTGGAGACAGGAGCAACCCATCCCGAGCAATCCCTGTCCTTCCTGTGGTAGCCGGAGCCTCTTGGAGCTACAAGAGGGAACTGGGATGCTCCACAGCATCTTGGAAGATGCCAAAGGGCACTTAGAATCATAGAATCACCAGGTCGGAAAGGATCCACTGGATCATGGAGTCCAACCATTCCCATCAATCACTAACCCGGGTCCCTCAGCACCTCGTCCACCCGTCCCTTAAACCCCTCCAAGGATGGGGATTCAACCTCCTCCCTGGTGCCTCCACCAGGGACCAATCACCCTTTCCATGAAGAAGTTCTTCCCGATGTCCAGCTTGAGGCCGCTCCCTCTCGTCCTGTCCCCTGTCCCTTGGGAGAAGAGCCCAGCTCCCTCCTCTCCACAATCTCCTCTCAGGGAGCCGGAGAGAGCAACGAGGTCTCCCCTCAGCCTCCTCTTCTCCAGGCTGAACCCCCCCAGCTCTCTCAGCTGCTCCTCATAAGGGGATTCTGCCCCCCTGCTCCTCTCCAGGGAGACCTCAGCCGGAGGGTTGGGTCCAGCTCTGGAATCCTCAGCAGAAGGAGGAGATGGAGCTGCTGGAACGGGGCCAGAGGAGGCTCCGAGGATGATGCGAGGGCTGGAGAACCTCCCGTCCCAGGCCAGGCTGGGAGAGTTGGGGTTGTTCAGCCTGGAGAGGAGAAGGCTCCCAGGAGACCTTAGAGAGACCTTCCAGCACCTGAAGGGGCTCCAGGAAAGCTGGGGAGGGATGTTCTCCAAAGCTTGAGGTGATGGGACGAGGAGGAACGGGGATAAACTGGAGAGGGGCAGAGTTAGACTGAACATGAGGAGTAATTTCTTCACGATGAGGGTGGGGAGACCCTGGAACAGGTTTCCCAGGGAAGCTGTGGCCGCCCCATCCCTGGAGGGGTTGAGGGCCACGTTGGATGGACCTTGGGAACCTGATCCAGCGGAAGGTGTCCCTGCCCCTGGCAGGGGGGTTGCAACTGGATGATCTTGAAGGTCCCTTCCAACCCAAACGATCCTATGATTCTCTAAAAACTCTGACTCCGTCGCCTCCTTCCGAGTCCGGCAGACTCAACCCTCCGGTGCTGCCTTACGGATTCCAGGGAACGCTGCCAAGCCGTCCCCACACCCTCGTGGCGGCCGCCGCTGCGGTCACGCGGGGACAGGGGAGCGGGACTCGAGCTGAGAAAAACACATCGAGGTGGTGCCCTTTGCCCACGCGCGTGCCCAGTGCCGGCGATCCCTGTGCAACTGGAGCATCCGAGGAGGAGGAGGAGGAGGAGGATGAGGAGGAGGAGGAGGCAGCGATGCCCTGGCAGGCGCTGCGCCGTGCATACCTTGGCCCAGCAGCTCGGAGACGCTGCCACCGCATCCCTCAGGAACAAATCCAGCCACACATTCCTCTCCCAGCTCATCACCGGCAGCTCTGGCACCGCGAGCCCAGAGCAGACGCTGCTCGGCCAGGGGGGGAGCAGGGCAAAGGGAGCCGAGCTGGCCCAGGCAAGAAAAACGCTGGCCCAGGTGCAGCTGCAGGTTTCGTGGTTGATAGGAATGGTTGGAGTCGATGATCCGATGGGTCTCTTCCAACCTGGCGATTCAATGATTCGAGGTGACGCGGCTTTCCCTGAATTCACCGTGTTTGTCGTGTCCCCCCCAGTGCAGCCGGGTCCATTCCCAGAGCTGCTCCTCATCGTCCTGTCCTGCTCTCCATACACAGAATCATGGAATCGTTGAGGTTGGAAAAGACCCTCAATAACCCCCAGTCCAACTCTTCAACCAAAACTGCAGCCGGGTCCATCTCCGGAGCTGCTCCTCATCGTCCTGTCCCGCTCCCCACACACAGAATCATGGAATCGTTGAGGTTGGAAAAGACCCTCAACAACCCCCAGTCCAACTCTTCAACCAAAACTGCAGCCGGGTCCATCCCCAGAGCTGCTCCTCATCGTCCTGTCCCGCTCTCCATACACAAAATCATGGAATCATTGAGGTTGGAAAAGACCCTCAATAACCCCCAGTCCAACTCTTCAACCAAAACTGCAGCCGGGTCCATCCCCAGAGCTGCTCCTCATCGTCCTGTCCCGCTCTCCATACACAGAATCATGGAATCGTTGAGGTTGGAAAAGACCCTCAATAACCCCCAGTCCAACTCTTCAACCAAAACTGCAGCCGGGTCCATCTCCGGAGCTGCTCCTCATCGTCCTGTCCCGCTCCCCACACACAGAATCATGGAATCGTTGAGGTTGGAAAAGACCCTCAACAACCCCCAGTCCAACTCTTCAACCAAAACTGCAGCCGGGTCCATCCCCAGAGCTGCTCCTCATCGTCCTGTCCCGCTCTCCATACACAAAATCATGGAATCATTGAGGTTGGAAAAGACCCTCAATAACCCCCAGTCCAACTCTTCAACCAAAACTGCAGCCGGGTCCATCCCCAGAGCTGCTCCTCATCGTCCTGTCCCGCTCTCCATACACAGAATCATGGAATCGTTGAGGTTGGAAAAGATCCTCAACAACCCCCAGTCCAACTCTTCAACCAGAACTGCAGCCGGGTCCATTCCCGGAGCAGCTCCTCATCGTCCTGTCCCGCTCTCCATACACAGAATCATGGAATCGTTGAGGTTGGAAAAGACCCTCAACAACCCCCAGTCCAACTCTTCAATCAAAACTGCAGCCGGGTCCATCCCCAGAGCAGCTCCTCATCGTCCTGTCCTGCTCTCCATACACAGAATCATGGAATCGTTGAGGTTGGAAAAGACCCTCAATAACCCCCAGTCCAACTCTTCAACCAAAACTGCAGCCGGGTCCATCTCCGGAGCAGCTCCTCTTCGTCCTGTCCCGCTCCCCACACACAGAATCATGGAATCGTTGAGGTTGGAAAAGACCCTCAATAACCCCCAGTCCAACTCTTCAACCAAAACTGCAGCCGGGTCCATCTCCGGAGCAGCTCCTCTTCGTCCTGTCCCGCTCCCCACACACAGAATCATGGAATCGTTGAGGTTGGAAAAGACCCTCAATAACCCCCAGTCCAACTCTTCAACCAAAACTGCAGCCGGGTCCATCCCCAGAGCTGCTCCTCTTCGTCCTGTCCTGCTCCCCACACACAGAATCATGGAATTGTTGAGGTTGGAAAAGACCCTCAACAACCCCCAGTCCAACTCTTCAACCAAAACTGCAGCCGGGTCCATTCCCGGAGCAGCTCCTCATCGTCCTGTCCCGCTCTCCATACACAGAATCATGGAATCGTTGAGGTTGGAAAAGACCCTCAACAACCCCCAGTCCAACTCTTCAACCAAAACTGCAGCCGGGTCCATTCCCGGAGCAGCTCCTCATCGTCCTGTCCCGCTCTCCATACACAGAATCATGGAATCGTTGAGGTTGGAAAAGACCCTCAACAACCCCCAGTCCAACTCTTCAACCAAAACTGCCAAGCCCACCATGGAACCACATCCCTGAGCAGCAGATCCACGTGGATCGAAATCCCTCTGGGTATGGGGACTCTCCCACCGCCCCGCGCAGCCTCTGCCAGCCCTTGGCCTCAAGGAATTGTTCCCAACATCTAATCTAAACCCTCTCTGGCTCTGGACCCAGCATGCAGCCTTGTGGAACCCCCTCCCATTGCCCTTGGCCCATGGATCCAGCTTATCCTGATCCCTCTGCAGATCCTCCTGCCCTCCAGCCATGGATCCAGATCCCTCTGCAGATCCTCCTGCCCTCCAGCCATGGATCCACATCCCTCTGTAGATCCTCCTGCCCTCCAGCCATGGATCCAGATCCCTCTGCAGATCCTCCTGCCCTCCAGCCATGGATCCAGATCCCTCTGCAGATCCTCCTGCCCTCCAGCCATGGATCCAGATCCCTCTGCAGATCCTCCTGCTCTCCAGCCATGGATCCAGATCCCTCTGCAGATCCTCCTGCCCTCCAGCCATGGATCCAGATCCCTCTGCACATCCTCCTGCCCTCCAGCCATGGATCCAGATCCCTCTGCTGATCCTCCTGCCCTCCAGCCATGGATCCAGATCCCTCTGCAGACCCTCCTCCCCTCCATCCATGGATCCAGATCCCTCTGCAGATCCTCCTGCCCTCCAGCCATGGATCCAGATCCCTCTGCAGATCCTCCTGCCCTCCAGCCATGGATCCAGATCCCTCTGCAGATCCTCCTGCCCTCCAGCCATGGATCCAGATCCCTCTGCTGATCCTCCTGCCCTCCAGCCATGGATCCAGATCCCTCTGCAGACCCTCCTCCCCTCCATCCATGGATCCAGCTGGAGTTGGTCTTTGCTCCTGGATCTTAGGGGTTGTGCTCTGGACCCATCCCAAGGGCTAGGCTGAAGCTGGAATTACGAGGGGAACTGTGGTCCCGGGGCTGGCAGGGAGAGGCTGAGGGGAGCGTGCCCAAGGCTCGCTGCCAGTCCCTTCGGAAATCTCCAGGTCCCTCAGAGCCAGCAGCACGTCCCGGCCATGGGCAGACGTGCAGATCCTGGAGCTACCTGTGACTTCACGGAGCAAATATGCATTGGAAAATCGTTCGGCACCGGGCAGAGCCTCTCGCAGAGCCGAGAGGAAACGCGCACGGCTCGCTGCCAGTGGCCGTCTGTCCCCAACCAGGCAGCAGAAACATCTCCGGAGCTGGAAAAGCTTCCCTGCTGCTCCCGGGAGATTCCACACTTTGCAGCGGGTCCTACATCTGGGCTCGGATCAGCCCCGGGGTGGCCACCAGGAACCAGGCAGGGATGGTCCCTCTGCACTCGTGAGGTGGCACCTCGACTCCTGGGCTCAGTTCTGAGCTCTGAGCTCCAAGAAGGACCTGGAGGGGCTGGAGAGCGTGTGGAGAAGGGATCAGAGCTGGGAAGGGGCCGGAGCGCAGGGGCTCTGGAGAAGCTGAGGGACCTGGAGCTGCTGGAGAAGAGGAGGCTGAGGGGAGACCTCCTGGCTCTGCGCAGCCGTCTGTCCCCAACCAGGCAGCAGAAACATCTCCGGAGCTGGAAAAGCTTCCCTGCTGCTCCCGGGAGATTCCACACTTTGCAGCGGGTCCTACATCTGGGCTCGGATCAGCCCCGGGGTGGCCACCAGGAGCCAGGCAGGGATGGTTCCTCTGCACTCATGAGGTGGCACCTCGACTCCTGGGCTCAGTTCTGAGCTCTGAGCTCCAAGAAGGACCCAGAGGGGCTGGAGAGCGTGTGGAGAAGGGATCAGAGCTGGGAAGGGGCCGGAGCGCAGGGGCTCTGGGAGAGGCTGAGGGACCTGGAGCTGCTGGAGAAGAGGAGGTTGGGAGGAGACCTCCTGGCTTTGAGCAGCTCCTGGAAAGGAGGTTGGAACCAGGCAGGGGTCAAACTCTTCTCCCAAGGACCAGGCAATGGGATGAGAGGGAACGGCCTCCAGCTGGACCAGGGGAGGGTTAGACTGGAGACTGGGAACAATTCCTTGAGGTTAAGGGCTGGCACAGGCTGCCCAGGGCAGGGGGGGAGTCCCCATCCCTGGAGGGGTTCAGAATCCAGGTGGATGTGGTGCTCATGGATCTGCTTCTGTGGTGGGGTTGGCCATGCTGGGGGAAGGGTTGGACTCGGTGGTGTTAAAGGTCTTTTCCAACTTCAACGATTCCGTGATTCCAGATCTCCTGCGAGGCCAAACCCAGCTTATCGTGATCATCATCATCAATCATCGGCATCATCATCAATCATCAGCACCCCAAGTCCTGTCCCAATACTCCTCAGCCTGTGGCAGCCAAGTCAAACCCCTGGAGCTGAAGCCCATGGAATGTGTGGAGACTGAGCACGAGTCCCTGGAGCAGGGAAGCTGGAGAAGTGGGGCTGGGAGAACCTCAGGAGGGTCAACAAGGACAAGGACAAGGTCCTACATCTGGGTTGGGGCAATCCATGGTTTCCATCCAGGCTGGGGGAGCAGCCCTGAGGGGTAGGACTTGGGGTGATGGTCAAGGAGGAGCTCGACGTGAGCTCAACGTCCACAGCCTAAAAGACCAACCACGTCCTGGGCTGCATCCAAAGCCGCGTGGGCAGCAGGGAGGGAGGGGATTGTCCCCTCTGCTCCTCTCCAGGGAGACCTCAGCCGGAGGGTTGGGTCCAGCTCTGGAATCCTCAGCAGAAGGAGGAGATGGAGCTGCTGGAACGGGGCCAGAGGAGGCTCCGAGGATGATGCGAGGGCTGGAGAACCTCCCGTCCCAGGCCAGGCTGGGAGAGTTGGGCTTGTTCAGCCTGGAGAGGAGAAGGCTCCAAGGAGACCTTAGAGAGACCTTCCAGCACCTGAAGGGGCTCCAGGAAAGCTGGGAAGGGACTTCCTACAAAGTCTTGGGGTGATGGGACGATGGGGAACAAGGATAAACTGGAGAAGGGCAGAGTTAGACTGGACATGAGGAGGAATTTCTCCACCAGAAGGGTGGGGAGACCCTGGAACACGTCGTCCAGGGAAGTTGTGGCTGCCCCATCCCTGGAGGTGTTCAAGGCCAGGTTGGATGGGACCTTGGAGCCTCTGATCCAGTGGGAGGTGTCCCTGCCCGTGGCAGGAGGGTTGGAACTAGATGATCTCGAAGGTCCCTTCCAACCCAAACTAATCTGCGATTTTCTGGAGCTCCGGGTGAACACGGACCCGGCTGTGCCGTGCGTGGGGCCCCTTCGGCATCGCTGCTGCTCCGGGCCGGCTGCCACCGTTGCCGATCGCTTCCATACGGCTCCCCCAGCCCCGCTGCGTCGCCCTTCGGCAACACGTGCAGCTGGCGAGCTATTAAACGATGCAGGTGACAATTATGGGTTAGCCGTAAACCTCTGCGGGGGCTCGGAGAAGAAAGGAACGGGGGCTTTACACACACCTTGCAGGCGGCTGGGGGAGCAGGAATGTCTCCGAGCTGGGGGACTGGCCAGCTGCGGAGCCAGGAAAGCTCCCCCTTCCCCTTTCCTGACCCCCTGAATAGCTCCCTGGATCCCCCTTCCCCTCCCTTGACCCCTTGGATCGCTCTCTGGGCTCCCACCTTCCTCACTCCTGGATCCCAGAATTGCCCCCGGGTCCCTGTTCCCCTCTCCTGGATCCCAGAATTGCCCCCTGGGTCCCCGTTCCCCTCTCCTGGATCCCAGAATTGCTCCCTGAGTCCCTTTTCCCCTCTCCTGGATCCCAGAATTGGCCCCTGGGTCCCCGTTCCCCTCTCCTGGATCCCAGAATTGCCCCCTGAGTCCCTTTTCCCCTCTCCTGGATCCCAGAATTGCTCCCTGAGTCCCTTTTCCCCTCTCCTGGATCCCAGAATTGGCCCCTGGGTCCCCGTTCCCCTCTCCTGGATCCCAGAATTGCCCCCTGAGTCCCTTTTCCCCTCTCCTGGATCCCAGAATTGCCCCCTGGGTCCCTGTTCCCCTCTCCTGGATCCCAGAATTGCCCCATGGGTCCCTGTTCCCCTCTCCTGGATCCCAGAATTGCCACCTGGGTCCCTGTTCCCCTCTCCTGGATCCCAGAATTGCCCCCTGGGTCCCTTTTCCCCTCTCCTGGATCCCAGAATTGCCCCCTGGGTCCCTGTTCCCCTCTCCTGGATCCCAGAATTGCCACCTGGGTCCCTGTTCCCCTCTCCTGGATCCCAGAATTGCCCCCTGGGTCCCCGTTCCCCTCTCCTGGATCCCAGAATTGCTCCCTGAGTCCCTTTTCCCCTCTCCTGGATCCCAGAATTGGCCCCTGGGTCCCCGTTCCCCTCTCCTGGATCCCAGAATTGCCCCCTGAGTCCCTTTTCCCCTCTCCTGGATCCCAGAATTGCTCCCTGAGTCCCTTTTCCCCTCTCCTGGATCCCAGAATTGGCCCCTGGGTCCCCGTTCCCCTCTCCTGGATCCCAGAATTGCCCCCTGAGTCCCTTTTCCCCTCTCCTGGATCCCAGAATTGCCCCATGGGTCCCTGTTCCCCTCTCCTGGATCCCAGAATTGCCCCCTGGGTCCCCGTTCCCCTCTCCTGGATCCCAGAATTGCCCCCTGAGTCCCTTTTCCCCTCTCCTGGATCCCAGAATTGCCCCCTGGGTCCCCGTTCCCCTCTCCTGGATCCCAGAATTGCCACCTGGGTCCCTGTTCCCCTCTCCTGGATCCCAGAATTGCCCCATGGGTCCCTGTTCCCCTCTCCTGGATCCCAGAATTGCCCCCTGAGTCCCTTTTCCCCTCTCCTGGATCCCAGAATTGCCCCCTGGGTCCCCGTTCCCCTCTCCTGGATCCCAGAATTGCCCCCTGGGTCCCCGTTCCCCTCTCCTGGATCCCAGAATTGCCCCCTGGGTCCCCGTTCCCCTCTCCTGGATCCCAGAATTGCCCCCTGGGTCCCCGTTCCCCTCTCCTGGATCCCAGAATTGCCCCCTGGGTCCCTGTTCCCCTTTCCTGGATCCCAGAATTGCCCCCTGAGTCCCCTTTACCCTCTCCTGGATCCCAGAATTGCCCCCTGAGTCCCTTTTCCCCTCTCCTGGATCCCAGAATTGCTCCGTGGGTACTTATTGAAGTACGGATACGGATCCTCTGACCACACTGGAATCGCAGGGATTTAGGGAATGCCAAGGCTGGCAAAGCCTCCAGAGATCATCCGCTCCCAGCCCACAGAATCATAGAAACGTACGAGTAGTTTAGGTCGGAAGCACCTTAAAGTTCATAGAATAGTTTGGGTTGGAAAAGACCTTAGAGACCATCTAGTTCCAGCCCCCGTTCCATGGGCAGGGACACCTCCCACCGGATCCGGGGCTCCATACCCCATCCAACCCGGCCTTGAACCCTCCAGGGATGGGGCAGCCCTGCTCGATGTCTTCATCAACAACCTGGATGAAGGCATCGAGGGCACCCTGAGCGAGTTTGGAGATGACATGGAGCTGGGAGGAAGCCGGATCTGCTGGAGGGTTTGGAGGTTCTCCAAAGGGATCCAAACAGGCTGGATCCATGTGCTGAGACCAATGGGATGAGTGTTAACAAGGCCAAACGACGGGTCCTGCCCATGGGGCACAACAACCCCGAGCAGCTCCAGGCTTGGAGAAGAGCAGCTGGAAAGGTCCCTGGAGGAGAAGGACCTGAGGGCTTGGTTGAACAGGAGCCAGCAGGGGCCCAGGTGGCCAAGGAGGCCAAGGGCATCTTGGCTTGGAGCAGCCACGGCGTGGCCAGCAGGGCCAGGGAGGTTCTTCTCCCTCTGGACTCGGCCCAGGGGAGACGGCTCCTTGAATCCTGGAGTCAGTTTTGGGTTCCTCGCTCCAAGAAGGACCTTGAGGAGCTGGAGCGAGTGCAGAGAAGAGCAACGAAGCTGGGGAAGGGGCTGGAGAAGAAGAGGAGCACGTGAGGAACCTGGGGGGGTTCAGCCTGGAGAAGAGGAGGCTGAGGGGAGACCTCGTTGCTCTCTCCAACTCCCTGAGAGGAGGTTGTGGAGAGGAGGGAGCTGGGCTCTTCTCCCAAGGGACAGGGGACAGGACGAGAGGGAACGGCCTCAAGATCCACCAGGGGAGGTCAAGGAGAAGCTCAACAGGAGTTCAACACCCACAGCCCAGAAGTCCAACTGCGTCCCGGGCTGCATCCAAAGCTGCATGGGCAGCAGGGAGGGAGGGGATTGTCCCCTCTGCTCCTCTCCGGGGAGACCTCAGCCGGAGGGTTGGGTCCAGCTCTGGAATCCTCAGCAGAAGGAGGAGATGGAGCTGCTGGAACGGGGCCAGAGGAGGCTCCGAGGATGATGCGAGGGCTGGAGAACCTCCCGTCCCAGGCCAGGCTGGGAGAGTTGGGCTTGTTCAGCCTGGAGAAGGCTCCCAGGAGACCTTAGAGAGACCTTCCAGCACCTGAAGGGGCTCCAGGAAAGCTGGGGAGGGATGTTCTCCAAAGCTTGAGGTGATGGGACGAGGGGGAGCGGGGATAAACTGGAGAGGGGCAGAGTTAGACTGAACATGAGGAGGAATTTCTTCACGATGAGGGTGGGGAGACCCTGGAACATGTTGTCCAAGGAAGCTGCAGCCGCCTCATCCCTGGAGGTGTTCAAGGCCACGTTGGATGGACCTTGGAGCAACCTGCTTTAGTGGGAGGTGTCGCTGCCCACGGCAGGGGAGTTGCAACTGGATGATCTTGACGTTCCCTTCCAAGCCAAGCTACCCTATAATCCCACGATCCGATGCTTTTCTCCGTGCTCAGCCAGCACGGACTCGGTTTCCGAGGGTTTGGCAGGAGGAAGGAGCCCGAGCAGCCCCGGCAGGGCCCAACCGCTCCGGCGCAGCTCCGGGGAGCGATTTCCCCGGCCGTTCCGTGCGGCTTGGGGGGCTCCAGGGAGCTCTAAAAGCAGGAAGCCGGCGGTGTAATTTAGAAGGAAATTCTCAAAGCCGAGCCATTAAGGGGCTAAAAAGGAGGCTGCATCCAATTCGATCGGAACAGAAGAAAATAAACCCCACGGTAATGGCAGCTTCAAGATGGAGAGTAACCCAATTCCAGATTTCCTCCGCTTAATCCGGCAGGAACCCGCAGATGGCTGGGGGAGGGGAGCCGGGCTGGGCAGGCCGGAGCGGCCAACGCTGCCGTTCCCGCGCCGCCGGGAAGATGCAGGGAACGAGGGATGGGGAGCTCCTCGTGCCATGGGATGGGCACCTCCGCACGGCGGGATGGGACGGATGGGATGGGATGGGATGGGATGGGATGGGAATCTCCTCATGCTGGGATAGGAATGCTTGGACGGGACGGGATGGGATGGGATGGGATGGGATGGGATGGGATGGGATGGGACGGGACAGGACGGGATGGGATAGGACGGGATGGGATGGGATGGGGTGGGATGGGATGGGATGGGATGGGATGGGAATCTCCTCAGGCTGGGATAGGAATGCTGGGACGGGACGGGACAGGACGGGACGGGATGGGACGGGATGGGATGGGATGGGGTGGGATGGGATGGGATGGGATGGGATGGGATGGGATGGGATGGGATGGGATGGGATGGGATGGGATGGGATGGGATGGGATGGGACGGGATGGGATAGGAACCTCCTCATGCTGGGATAGGACTGCTGGGATGGGATTGGCACTTCCTTATGTCAGGATGGAACTGCTAGGATGGGATGGGAACCTCTTCATGCCAGGATAGGACTGCTGGGACGGGGTGGGATGGGATGGAGATGCGATGGGATGGGATTGGGCACTTCCTCATGCCGGGATAGGACTGCTGGGACGGGATGGGATGGGATTGCAGGGATGGGATGGGATGGGATGGGATGGGATGGGGTGGGATGGGATGGGATGGGATGGGATGGGATGGAATGGGATGGGATGGGGTGGGATGGGATGGGATGGGATGGGATGGGATGGGATGGGATGGGATGGAATGGGATGGGGTGGGATGGGATGGGATGGGATGGGATGGGATGGGATGGGATGGGATGGGATGGGATGGGATGGGATGGGATGGGATGGGATGGGATGGGATGGGATGGGATGGGGTGGGATGGGATGGGATGGGGTGGGATGGGATGGGATGGGATGGAGATAGGATGGAGATGGGATGGGATGGGATGGAGATAGGATGGAGATGGGATGGGATGGGATTGCAGGGATGGGATGGGATGGGATGGGATTGCAAGGATGGGATGGGATGGGATGGGATGGGATGGGATGGGATGGGATGGGGTGGGATGGGATGGGATTGCAGGGATGGGATGGGATGGGATGGGATTGCAAGGATGGGATGGGATGGGATGGGATGGGATGGGATGGGATGGGATGGGGTGGGATGGGATTGCAGGGATGGGATGGGATGGGATGGGATGGGATTGCAAGGATGGGATGGGATGGGATGGGATGGGATGGGCACTTCCTCATGTCGGGATGGGACTGCTGGGATGGGATGGGAACCTCCTCATGTCAGGATGGGACTGCTGGGATGGGATGGGAACCTCCTCATGTCAGGATGGGACTGCTGGGATGGGATGGGATGGGAACCTCCTCATGCCGAGATGGGACTGCTGGGATGGGATGGGAAGCTCCTTAGGCTGGGATGGGATGACACCTCCTCATGTCAGGATGGGACTGCTGGGATGGGATGGGAACCTCCTCATGTCAGGATGGGACTGCTGGGATGGGATGGGAACCTCCTCATGTCAGGATGGGACTGCTGGGATGGGATGGGAAGCTCCTTAGGCTGGGATGGGATGACACCTCCTCATGTCAGGATGGGACTGCTGGGATGGGATGGGAACCTCCTCATGTCAGGATGGGATTGCTGGGATGGGATGGGAACCTCCTCATGTCAGGATGGGACTGCTGGGATGGGATGGGAACCTCCTCATGTCAGGATGGGACTGCTGGGATGGGATGGGAAGCTCCTTAGGCTGGGATGGGATGACACCTCCTCAGACCAGGATGTGACCAGCACCTCCTCATGCAGGATGGGATGCTCTCCAGTGTGGTGATGGAGAGATCTAACTCCATGGGCTGGAGAGCAGGAGGATCTGCAGAGGGATCTGGCCATGGATCTATGGCTGGAGAGTAGGAGGATCTGCAGAGGGATCTGACCAGGCTGGATCCGTGGGCTGAGGCCATGCATGAATCCAGAGCCTGGATCAAAGGCGGCTGAGGAGAGACCTCCTGGTTCTGTGGAGCTCCTGGAGAGGAGGCTGGAGCCAGGCGGGGATCGGGCTCTGCTCTCAAGGACCAGGTGATGGGACAATGACAGAACAGCCTCCAGTTGGACCAGGGGAGGCTTAGACTGGATACTGGGATCAATTCCTTGAGGCCAAGGGCTGGCAGAGGCTGCGCGGGGCGGTGGGAGAGTCCCCATCCCCAGAGGGATTTCAATCCACGTGGATCTGCTGCTCAGGGATGTGGTTCCACGGTGGGCTTGGCAGTTTTGGTTGAAGAGTTGGACTGGGGGTTCTTGAGGGTCTTTTCCAACCTCAACGATCCCAAGATTCTAGTTTATCTTACAATCCCTTCTCCCAGGGCTGCAGGACTCAGGATCTCGAGCAGGTTTTAGGACGCGCACCGGGTCTAAGAGGGTTCGGGAAGTCACCAGCAAGCCAAGGAGCTCCAGAAGCGACCAAGGTGAGGGCACCTCGCTATGGGATGTTTAATGCCTCTGTCATGGAAGTGCCTTGGGATACAGGGATGGGAGCCCTGGCTCTCTGCTGGGACATCTGCGCAGGATGAGGAATGGGACGCACTGGGAAGGGACTGGGCTCCTCACCACAAGAAGGACCTTGAGGCTCTGGAGCGAGTGCAGAGAAGAGCAACGAAGCTGGGGAAGGGGCTGGAGAAGAAGAGGAGCACGTGAGGAACCTGGGGATGTTTAGCCTGGAGAAGAGGAGGCTGAGGGGAGACCTCGTTGCTCTCTCCAGCTCCCTGAGAGGAGGTTGTGGAGAGGAGGGAGCTGGGCTCTTCTCCCAAGGGACAGGGGGACAAAACGAGGTGGAACGACCTCAAGCTCCTCCAGGCTGGACATCAGGATGAACTTCTTCACTGCAAGGGTGATTGGTCCCTGGTGGAGGCACCAGGGAGAGGGTTGAGTCCCCTTCCTGGAGGGGTTTGAGGGCCGAGTGGACGAGGCGCTGAGCGACCCGGGTTAGTGATTGATGGGAACGCTCGGACTCCATGCTCCGCTGGGTCTCTTCCAACCTGGTGCTTCTCTGCTTCTCTGCCCCACAGCAGCAATTGTCCCACTGCGGGATGCCGGGGCAGCAGGAAGCCTGGCCGGGGGCGAGCCCCCTGCTCCCAAATCCCTGTCCCCCGGCTTGGGGAATGAGCTGCCGCGCTCTCCACATGATCCATCACAAGGTGCTCCCTGCCTGCCTCCCTGCTTAGCACCTGCGAGCCTGCCAGGAAACACATGTGACCCCGCTGCTCCGGCTCGGCAGGGCCTTTCTTCCTCTGATTTAGTTGCTGTGAGCTTTTTTTCTCCCCCCCTACCCCTCTCCTCCTCCTCCTCCTCCTCCTCCTCCTCCTCCACTTTCCTCGCTCGGCTGCTCGGGCTGTTTGCCAGCTGGGAGCCGGCAGCTCGTGCCCCCCGGCAGCCGCGCGGAGTCACCGATGCCCGTCCCGCATCGTGCCGTCCGGCTCCGCAGCTGGGAAAGAACAAATCTCCCCCCACCCCGTTCGCCCCGAGACGCCTTCGTGTGCCGGAGGGGAAACTGAGGCAGGAGGGGGATGACGGATGCCGGAGAGCTGGGACTCCCCCCCCCCGCCTCCCACCTCAAACCTTGGCATCTCTCTCCATTGGGTTTCCCAATCCCGCTGTCGGCCTCGTGGCCCCGGCCAAGGCTCCCGCTCGGAGCAAGGCGCTCCCCATCGGTGGCCTGCGTGCCCCCCTTTCCCCGTCCCCATCCCAGAGCCGCCGCAGCTGCCGGGGGGCGGCGGGGGGGGGATGCTCGATGGGAAGTGCAGGTACGCCGCTGGCTCGCTGCCCGTCTCCCCTGTGTCTGTCTGGTGAAAGAGGAAGCCAGTCCACCTCTGGAATCCTTCACTCTCTCCTCGTTGCTGCTCTCCCCGCGGCTCCCTCGAGGATTTTGGGGGGTCAGGCGCTCTCTCTTTTTTCCCCTGGCCGCTATCGGATTACAATGCGCGCAGTGTTCGCTCCAAATCCCCCGCCGCACGTTAATCCTGCTCCTCTGTCTCTTAACTACCAAACCGTTTTCCTGTGCCTCCTTGTCTTTCCATTCCTCCTCCGCTATTTTTTATCTCGGACAAATAGGAGCACGTCAGCTCCAATTGCGGCGAGCGGCGACGGCGAAGGGGCTGCGGGAGCCGCCGGGAGCCGAGGAGGAGGAGGCCGGGAGAGGGATGGGGGAGCTGGGATGGATGAGGGGGCGCAAGGAGCTTCCAGTGCCCAAACAGGGCATCCCAAGGCTTTACGCGCGGCCCCGAGGCTTAGAAGCCATGGGAAGCAGCCAAGACCTCCCATCGTCCCCGTGTGCCTCAGTTTCCCTCCGGCACACGAAGCCGGCTCTCGTCCAAGGGCCGGGAAGGGAACGCGGGGCCAGGATTGCGAGCTTCTCGCAGGATTCTCTGCTCTTGCACGGAAGCCGAGTCGGAGGACGCGGCACGGAGCGGAGCAGCAGAGTTCAGAGAAGATCTGTGACCCCTCACCCTTGCCCTGCACGGGGCTGCGGAGGCTCAGCCGGTGGCTACAACAAAGTTGAGAATCATAGAATCATAGAATCATAGAATCACCAGGTTGGAAAAGACCCACCGGATCATGGAGTCCAACCATTCCCATCAACCACTAACCTGTGTCCCTCAGCATCTCGTTCACCCGTCCCTCAAACCCCTCCAGGGAAGGGGACTCAACCAAAGGAGATCTGGGATTCTCCTACCCAGAGAGGAGCACGGGGTGAGGAGCAGGACGTAGAGACCTCCAGCACTTCTTGATGGGACCCATGGTTGAGTTTGGCACACGCCAGCTCCTCCCAAAGGCTGAGCTCCAGAGCGGAGCAGCGATGGGCAGTACGGCCAAGAACTCTCCTTTCCCACCATGATCCCAGCAAGAAGCACTGGCACACGAGCCGCTCCGGGTCCTCTCCCCATGTCCTCTTCCTACGCCCTCTCCTCGTGTCCTCCTCCATCTCCTTTTCCCGTGTCCTCTCCTCATCTCCTCTCCCCGTGCTCTGTCCTTGTGTCCTCTCCCCATTTCCCCACCTCCTCTCCCTGCCTACTCTCCTGTGTCCTCCCCTCAGGTTATCTCTTCTCCTCTATGTCCTCTTCCCATCTCGTCTCCCTGTGTCCTTCAAGTCTTCTCCTCGTGTCCTCTCCCCATCTCGTCTCCCTGTCTACTCTCCTCGTGTCCTCTCCCCACGTCCTCCCCCATCACCTCTCCCTGTGTCCTCTGTCTCCTCTCCCCACGTCCTCTCCTCATGTCCTGTCTTCTCCCCAGCTCCTCTTCCAGTGTCCTCTTCTCGTGTCCTCTCCCCATGTCCCTCTCTGTGTCCTCTCCTTGTGTCCTCTCCATGTCCTCTCCCCATGTTTTCTCTCCCTGTGTCCTCTCCCTGTGCCTTCTCTGCATCTCCTCTCCCCATCTCTTCTTCCCACCTCCACTCCCCATGTTTTCCTCTCCCCATCTCCTCTCCTCGTGTCTTCTCCGTCTTCTCTCCCACCGCCTCTCCCTGTCCCCTTTCCCCAGTTCCTCTCTCTATTTTCTCTCCACGTGCCCTCTCTGCACCTCATCTCCCCATGTTTTCTCTCCCCATCTCCTGTCCTTGTGTCCTGTATCCTCTCTCCACCTCCTCTCCATCTCCTCTCCCCATGCTTTCTCTCCGTGTCCTCATGTCCTCTCTCTGTCCTCTCCCCATCTCCTCTCCCCATGTTTTCTCTCCCCACCTCCTGTGCCCTCTCCTCATCTCCTCTCCCCATATTTTCTTTCCTCATCTCCTCTGTGTCCTCTCCCCTTCTCTTCTACCCATGTTTTCTCTCCCCACCTCCTCTCTCTGTCCTCTCCCCAGCTCCTCTCCCCATGTTTTCTCTCCCCAGCTCCTCTGTGTCCTCTCCCCAGCTCCTCTGTGTCCTCTCCCCACCTCCTCTGTGTCCTCTCCCCACCTCCTCTCCCCACGTTTTCTCTCCCCACCTCCTCTCCCCACGTTTTCTCTCCCCATCTCCTCTCCCCACGTTTTCTCTCCCCACGTTTTCTCTCCCCAGCTCCTCTCCCCATGTTTTCTCTCCCCATCTCCTCTCCCCGTGTTTTCTCTCCCCACCTCCTCTCTCTGTCCTCTCCCCATCTCCTCTCCCCATATTTTCTCTCCCCACCTCCTCTGTGTCCTCTCCCCTTCTCTTCTCCCCATGTTTTCTCTCCCCATCTCCTCTCTGTGTCCTCTCCCCTTCTCCTCTCCCCAAGTTTTCTCTCCCCATCTCCTCTCTGTATCCTCTCCCCATCTCCTCTCTCTGTGTCCTCTCCCCATCTCCTCTCCCCATGTTTTCTCTCCCCATCTCCTCTCCCCATGTTTTCTCTCCCCATCTCCTCTCCCCATCTCCTCTCTCTGTCCTCTCCCCACCTCCTCTCTCTCCTCTGTGTCCCCTCCCAATCTCCTCTCCCCATGTTTTCTCTCCCCACCTCCTCTCTCTGTCCTCTCTCCTTCTCCTCTCCCCATTTTTTCTCTCCCCTTCTCCTCTGTGCCCTCTCCCCAGCTCCTCTCCCCATGTTTTCTCTCCCCAGCTCCTCTCCCCATGGTTTCTCTCCCCATCTCCTCTCTGTGTCCTCTCCCCATCTCCTCTCCCCATGTTTTCTCTCCCCATCTCCTCTGTGCCCTCTCCCCATCTTCTCTCCCCATGTTTTCTCTCCCCATCTCCTCTCTGTGTCCTCTCCCCAGCTCCTCTCCCCATGTTTTCTCTCCCCATCTCCTTTCCCCATATTTTCTCTCCCCATCTCCTCTGTGTCCTCTCCCCATCTCCTCTCCCCATGTTTTCTCTCCCCATCTCCTCTCTGTGTCCTCTCCCCTTCTCCTCTCCCCATATTTTCTCTCCCCATCTCCTCTGTGTCCTCTCCCCATCTCCTCTCCCCATGGTTTCTCTCCCCATCTCCTCTCTGTGTCCTCTCCCCTTCTCCTCTCCCCATGTTTTCTCTCCCCAGCTCCTCTGTGTCCTCTCCCCTTCTCCTCTCCCCATGTTTTCTCTCCCCAGCTCCTCTGTGTCCTCTCCCCAGCTCCTCTCCCCATGTTTTCTCTCCCCAGCTCCTCTCTGTGTCCTCTCCCCAGCTCCTCTCCCCATGTTTTCTCTCCCCATCTCCTCTGTGTCCTCTCCCCTTCTCCTCTCCCCATATTTTCTCTCCCCATCTCCTCTGTGTCCTCTCCCCATCTCCTCTCCCCATGTTTTCTCTCCCCATCTCCTCTCTGTGTCCTCTCCCCTTCTCCTCTCCCCATATTTTCTCTCCCCATCTCCTCTGTGTCCTCTCCCCAGCTCCTCTCCCCATGTTTTCTCTCCCCATCTCCTCTGTGTCCTCTCCCCTTCTCCTCTCCCCATGTTTTCTCTCCCCAGCTCCTCTGTGTCCTCTCCCCTTCTCCTCTCCCCATGTTTTCTCTCCCCAGCTCCTCTCCCCATGTTTTCTCTCCCCATCTCCTCTGTGTCCTCTCCCCAGCTCCTCTCCCCATGTTTTCTCTCCCCAGCTCCTCTCCCCATGTTTTCTCTCCCCATCTCCTCTGTGTCCTCTCCCCTTCTCCTCTCCCCATGTTTTCTCTCCCCAGCTCCTCTCCCCGTGTCCTCTCCCCAGCTCCTCTCCCCATGTTTTCTCTCCCCATCTCCTCTGTGTCCTCTCCCCAGCTCCTCTCCCCATGTTTTCTCTCCCCAGCTCCTCTCTGTGTCCTCTCCCCAGCTCCTCTCCCCATGTTTTCTCTCCCCATCTCCTCTCCCCATGTTTTCTCTCCCCATCTCCTCTGTGTCCTCTCCCCAGCTCCTCTCCCCAAGTTTTCTCTCCCCATCTCCCCTCTCTGTGTCCTCTCCCTTTCTCCTCTCCCCACGTTTTCTCTCCCCATCTCCTCTGTGTCCTCTCCCCGTCTCCTCTCCACCTTCTCTCCCAGTGCCCTCTCCCCATACCCTCCGCGTCCCGCTGGATCCATTCGGAGCCCCGAGGATGCCACTGGCAGGTGGAGCAGGAGCATTGAAGAACCTTTGACCCTGGCCTTGAAGCCGAAGGGGCGAAGGCACCGAGACGGGTGGGGAAGGCAGCGGGATGTCACCCCTGTCACCTCCTGCTCTGAGCACTGAGCTCCCAGGGCTGGGACGCAGAAGGAGTCGGAGGATGGAAGGAGGAGAGCTGGGATTTCCCAAGCCGCAGCGCTCCCTGATTTTTCCTTTTACCCTGGAGAGCCTAGGGAGGCACGAGGGATCCGTCCTCCCCCTGCTCGGAGCTGGGAAGCGGAACCGCATCCGAGTTTTGGACAAAAAGAGCAACGACGGAACCGGGAACCTGAGCACAAGAGGCTTTCTCACTATGGGACCGGTCAGACTGTCTATGGGAGCATCTCCATCCTCGTTGATACTCGGGACCTGCCCGGAGCAGATGACTCCGGAGGCTCCTGCCATCCCCAGCCATTCCAGGGTTCAGCAAAGGATGATGAGACCCCACAGACCTCTCCTCTCCCCTCACCAAGTGCTGTCCAAGGCAATGTGGCTGTCAATCATTAGGTTTCAGAGTAAACGCACCTCACGTGAGGGCAGAGAGCAGCCTGCGAGTCACTGCAGCCACAGGCTGGGGAGTTCGCTCCACGTCCCACGAGAGGAAAGGGCTATAAACCATCATAAACCAGGAAAAACACTAGCCTGGTCAGGACAGATCCGGGTCCAGGCTCCTGGAACCTCTCCCTAGGAAGAGTTCTGGGAAGTCCTGCGACTTCCCAGCTCGACGTTTCCCACCGCAGCACGTGGCAGGAGACAAGCTCTGGGATGAGGCTGGAGTGTCTGCCTGCGGAGAACCTTCCCGGAGCTCCCACTCCCCTGCAGCAATCCAGGATCCCACATTCTCCTGGGTGGAAAACTGGTTGGATGGCCAGGCCCTAAGAGTCATGTGAACGGAGTGAACTCCAGCTGGAGGCCAGTTCCAAGTGGTGGCCCCAGGCCTCGGTGGGTTCACTTCTGTTCACTATCTTCATCAAAGACCTGGATGGAGACATTGAATGGATCCCTGGAAAGTTTGCAGGTGACACTAAGTTGGGAGGAGGTGTCGATCTGCTGGAGGGTTGGGAGGTTCTCCAAAGGGATCCGGACAGGCTGGATCCATGGGCTGAGACCAACGGGATGAGGGTTAACGAGGTCAAACGGCGGGTCCAGACCTTGAGGCACAAACAACCGCGAGCAGCTCCAGACTAGGAGAAGTCTGGCTGGAGGAGAAGGACCTGGGGGTGTTGGTTGAACAGGAGCCAGCAGGGGCCCAGGTGGCCAAGGAGGCCAAGGGCATCTTGGCTTGGAGCAGCCACGGCGTGGCCAGCAGGGCCAGGGAGGTTCTTCTCCCTCTGGACTCGGCCCTGGGGAGACGGCTCCTCGAATCCTGGAGTCAGTTTTGGGTTCCTCGCTCCAAGAAGGACTTTGAGGAGCTGGAGCGAGTGCAGAGAAGAGCAACGAAGCTGGGGAAGGGGCTGGAGAAGAAGAGGAGCACGTGAGGAACCTGGGGGGGTTCAGCCTGGAGAAGAGGAGGCTGAGGGGAGACCTCGTTGCTCTCTCCAACTCCCTGAGAGGAGGTTGTGGAGAGGAGGGAGCTGGGCTCTTCTCCCAAGGGACAGGGGACAGGACGAGAGGGAACGGCTTCAAGATCCACCAGGGGAGGTTCAGGCTGGACATCCGAAAAAGGTTCTTCACGGAAAGGGTGATCGGTCCCTGGCAGAGGCTGCCCAGGGAGGGGGTTGAGTCCCCTTCCCTGGAGGGGTTTAAGGGACGAGTGGATGAGGCGCTGAGGGACACGGGTCAGTGATTGATGGGAACGGTCGGACTCAACGATCAGGTGGGTCTCTTCCAACCTGGTGATTCCATGATTCTATGGGAGAGTGGTAGCAAATCCCACCATGGTGGCTACCACCGAACCACCAGCTGGAGCAGATCCCATGGGAACGGGGCTGCTCTGGCACCGGCTCCGGCAAGGAGCGATGCTCACCCGCTGCCAGCAGCTGCCGTGCGCGAGGTCCAGGCTCCCCCTTCCCTCCCCACTTCCAAGCTTTCCGTGCTGATTTACTGCCCGCAGGAAAAAAAGTTTCCCTTTCGGTATCCAAGATTCCTTGCGTTTTGGCTCCCGCTCCCGCAAACCCGAACCAACTGTTAATTTTGGCAAATCCCTTGCTTCGCTCTGACCGTGGTCCGACTTTTCCATTCTCAACACCTTGGGAGCTGCTCCTGGGATGAGGGGGAACCCATCCCGCTCCCTTCCTGGGCACTTTGCCCTTCCCATTCCCAACCGAGGACTGAGAGACGGCCGAGCTCAGGTGGCAAAGCCCCCTCGGTTCCCATCTCTGCCCCAGGAGGAGCTCAGGAGCCCCCCAGGACCTGGCGAGGTCCTGCCTGGCCAGCCCGGAACCGTGGGCATCTCCAGCCCCGTGGGCAACCAGGACGAGCTCAGCTCGGCTCCGAGCGCGGAGCAGGGAAAACCACGGAGAAACCACGAGAAGCGGGAGAACCTGCGGTTACGCGGCCGTGAAAACCACCCCGCAAGCTCCTCCAGCCCCAAGGGAGGGCGAGAGGCTCTCGCTGCACCCTCGTCGTCACCGTTTCCAGGTGCCGAGGGCTACGGAGCCGGGAAACGCCACAGCTCCGGAGGTGCCGCTTGGTGCCGAGCTGCCAAATCCCCACGCCGGCTGCTCCCTCGCGGCGGCCGGCGCAGCCGCCCACATCTCGCTTCTGTGCAAGAGCAGGCTCCGCTCGTTAAAGATTACGAGATGTAAAGGCAGAGCCGCAGGCCCCCGGGCTCGGCGCCTGCCCAGGCACGGCAAGGGGGATGGGATGGGGTGGGATGGGATGGGATGGGATGGGATGGGATGGGGTGGGATGGGATGGGATGGGATGGGGTGGGGTGGGATGGGATGGGATGGGATGGGATGGGATGGGATGGGATGGGATGGGATGGGATGGGATGGGATGGGATGGGATGGGATGGGATGGGATGGGATGGGATGGGATGGGATGGGATGGGATGGGGTGGGATGGGATGGGATGGGGTGGGATGGGATGGGGTGGGATGGGATGGGATGGGATGGGATGGGATGGGATGGGATGGGATGGGATGGGATGGGATGGGATGGGATGGGATGGGATGGGATGGGGTGGGATGGGGTGGGATGGGATGGGATGGGGTGGGATGGGATGGGATGGGATGGGATGGGATGGGATGGGATGGGATGGGATGGGATGGGATGGGGTGGGATGGGATGGGATGGGATGGGATGGGATGGGATGGGATGGGATGGGATGGGATGGGATGGGATGGGATGGGATGGGATGGGATGGGGTGGGATGGGATGGGATGGGGTGGGATGGGATGGGATGGGATGGGATGGGATGGGATGGGATGGGATGGGATGGGATGGGATGGGGTGGGATGGGATGGGATGGGATGGGATGGGATGGGATGGGATGGGATGGGATGGGATGGGATGGGGTGGGGTGGGATGGGATGGGATGGGATGGGATGGGATGGGATGGGATGGGGTGGGATGGGGTGGGGCGGGATGGGGTGGGGCGGGATGGGATGGGATGGGATGGGATGGGATGGGATGGGATGGGATGGGATGGGATGGGATGGGATGGGATGGGATGGGATGGGGTGGGATGGGGTGGGGTGGGGTGGGATGGGATGGGATGGGATGGGGTGGGATGGGATGGGATGGGATGGGATGGGATGGAGGAAAGGGATGGAGCCCAATGTGGCATCTTGAGGATTCACAGCCCCTCGACTCGCACCAGGGAGCAACGGCTTCCGGGTTCTGGAATCCTCAGCAGAAGGAGGAGATGGAGCTGCTGGAACGGGGCCAGAGGAGGCTCCGAGGATGATGCGAGGGCTGGAGAACCTCCCATCCCAGGCCAGGCTGGGAGAGTTGGGCTTGTTCAGCCTGGAGAGGAGAAGGCTCCCAGGAGACCTTAGAGAGACCTTCCAGCACCTGAAGGGGCTCCGGGAAAGCTGGGAAGGGACTTTTTACAAAGACTTGAGGTGATGGGATGAGGAGGAACGGGGATAAACTGGAGAGGGGCAGAGTTAGACTGGACATGAGGAGGAATTTCTTCATGATGAGGGTGGGGAGACCCTGGACCAGGTTGTCCAGAGAAGCTGTGGCCGCCCCATCCCTGGAGGGGTTCCAGGCCAGGTTGGATGGACCTTGGTGCCCCTGATCCAGTGGGAGGTGTCCCTGCCCATGGCAGCGGGGTCGGAACTGGACGATCTAGAAGGTCCATCCCAACCCAAACTATTCTATGAGTCCATGTCTCTGGCACCCCTCGTGCCTGGTGGAGAAGGGAAGAAGGCAGACGCCGATGGGCTCCATCCTCCAGCTGGTTTCAATCCCTCCGGGGATCCTCTCTCCCACCCATCTAGGAAAGGAGCTCAAGTCCCTCTGGCGGGACGGGCTGCGGGTCTGGGAGAGGTGGCAGCGAGCCCGGCCGCCCCTGCCAACACGTGGGATCCGCACCTGCGTGTCCCCCTCCTCCTCCCCGCCAACCCCCAGCTCCCCCTCCTCGCTCCGGCCCCGCTTTGCAACCCGAGGAAGGATTAAGCGGCTCAGCAGGAGCAGCACGCGATCCAGCGCCTCTGCTCCCAGGGACCTGCCAGAAAGAAAGAGCCGAGTCTTCCATGTCAACATTCCTCCTGCTTAGGAAAACACGGCCCCTCGTTCCCCCCGAAGAGCCTATTAAAGAAAGATTTCCTGCCGGGTGGCGGAGAGAAAGCCGAGGGAGGCACCGCGGCCCGGGCCAAGCGCAGGGATGCGTGCAACGCTTGACCCATCGCTCCTCTTCCAGCCTCCGGCGAGGCCCGGATCGGGATCAGCGGCTCCTCGGCGTCCCGGGGGGTGATGATCTCCAGCTCGGGGGGGAGAGGCAGGAGGAGCGAGCGGAGAGGGGTCTGCGTTCCCGGTGTCTCTCTCCATGTCACACGGCGGGAGAAAGAGCTCGGGGAAGCACCGGGTTGGACGCTCGGGAGGTTTAGAGGGTGGTCACGGTCATGGGAGGATAGAATCCAGGGATGGTGGGGTGGGAGGAGACCTCGGGAGATCCCAGAATCCCAGAATCCAGGGATGGTCAGGTGGGATGAGCCCTTTGGAGGTCACAGAATCCAGGATAGTGGGGTCAGAAGGATCATCTAGAGGTCCCAGAATCCAAGAGTCCGAGATAGTGGGGTCAGAAGGATCATCTAGAGGTCCCAGAATCCAAGAATCCTAGGATGATGGGGTGAGAAGAGCCCTCTGGAGGTCACAGAATCCCAGAATCCAGGATAGTGGGGTCAGAAGGATCATCTAGAGGTCCCAGAATCCAAGAACCCTAGGATGATGGGGTGAGAAGAGTCCTCTGGGGTCACAGAATCCCAGAATCCCAGGATGATGGGGTGGGATGAGCCCTCTGGACGTCACAGAATCCAGGATAGTGGGGTCAGAAGGACCATCTAGAGGTCACAGAATCCCAGAATCCAGGATACTGGGGTCAGAAGGATCGTCTAGAGGTCACAGAATCCAAGAATCCAGGGATGACGGGGTGAGAAGAGCCCTCTGGGGTCACAGGATCCCAGAATCCAGCATAGTGGGGTCAGAAGGACCATCTAGAGGTCACAGAATCCCAGAATCCAGGGATGATGGGGTGAGAAGAGCCCTCTGGAGGTCACAGAATCCCAGAATCCAGGGATGATGGGGTGAGAAGACCCCTTTGGAGGTCACAGAATCCCAGAATACTGGGATGGTGGGGTTAGAAGGTCCCTTTGGAGGTCATAGAATCCCAGAATCCAGGGTAGTGGGGTCAGAAGAACCATCTAGAGGTCACAGAATCCCAGAATCGAGGATGGTGCAGCAGCTTCCAGAGGACGCAGTAGCCGTGTGATACCAGTGTTCATTCCCCAACTCCGTCCAGGAGATCCCGGGATCTCCACTAAGAACCCAACTCTGCTCAAGCTTCCACATGGAAGCAGAATCTTTCCTTTTGCCAGATCCCTCTGCAGATCCTCCTGCCCTCCAGCCAGGGATCCAGATCCCTCTGCAGATCCTCCTGCCCTCCAGCCAGGGATCCAGATCCCTCTGCACATCCTCCTGCCCTCCAGCCAGGGATCCAGATCCCTCTGCACATCCTCCTGCCCTCCAGCCAGGGATCCAGATCCCTCTGCACATCCTCCTGCCCTCCAGCCAGGGATCCACATCCCTCTGCACATCCTCCTGCCCTCCAGCCATGGATCCAGATCCCTCTGCAGATCCTCCTGCCCTCCAGCCAGGGATCCAGATACCTCTGCAGATCCTCCTGCCCTCCAGCCATGGATCCAGATCCCTCTGCACATCCTCCTGCCCTCCAGCCAGGGATCCAGATCCCTCTGCACATCCTCCTGCCCTCCAGCCAGGGATCCAGATCCCTCTGCAGATCCTCCTGCCCTCCAGCCAGGGATCCAGATCCCTCTGTAGATCCTCCTGCCCTCCAGCCATGGATCCAGATCCCTCTGCAGATCCTCCTGCCCTCCAGCCATGGATCCAGATCCCTCTGCAGATCCTCCTGCCCTCCAGCCAGGGATCCAGATCCCTCTGCACATCCTCCTGCCCTCCAGCCATGGATCCAGATCCCTCTGCAGATCCTCCTGCCCTCCAGCCATGGATCCAGATCCCTCTGCAGATCCTCCTGCCCTCCAGCCAGGGATCCAGATCCCTCTGCGGATCCTCCTGCCCTCCAGCCATGGATCCAGATCCCTCTGCAGATCCTCCTGCCCTCCATCCATGGATCCATGGCCAGATCCCTCTGCGGATCCTCCTGCCCTCCAGCCATGGATCCATGCGCAGATCCCTCTAGAGATCCTCCTGCCCTCCAGCCATGGATCCAAGCCCGGATCCCTCCGTAGGCCCTTCCTGCTCTCCAGCAGGTCAACATTCCCACCCAACCTGGTGTCATCCCCAAACTAACGGAGGGAGCTCTCCATCCCCTCATCTGGATCATGGATCAAGAGATTAAACAGAGGGAAAGTGCTTGGAACACCCTGTGGGACCAGTCAAAGCAAAACAAATCTGAAAAAAGTAAGAGCGATTTTACTGATCCCAAGTCCCGTAAAGAATTCTTCTGCTCTTGACGCATCTCCTCCCCATCTTGCCATCCCAATCCCGCTCCGGAAGGAGCTTGGATCCCTTCCGAGGAGCAGGACGCTCTCCTCCCTTGAAGGAGCGGGACGTTCTCCTCCTGGAGGCAGAAGAACTCGCATCCCTTCAAGATGAAGAGTCCGCCTGTCCCCTACGGCTCGGTGCCGCCTAATGGGAAAACCCGATGGCGTCGGAAAACTTGACGCCGGGAGCGGAAAGAAGATGGGATGAGCCGATGTGGGGGCAGGCGAAGGCAAAGGGGGTTCAGGATCAAGTTGCTCCCCCGGAGCGGCCGGACGGCAGCACCGGGGAGCCGGTTTATCGAGCCCCGGGGTGGCCACAGAAGAGGCGCTTCCCTAAACGACGTGGGATCGCTCGGGAGCTTGGGAAACATGAGAAGGAGCCGCGTTGGCAGAGCGGCAGGCTGGGAGCAAGCGGTGCAGCTGGGGTGGGATGCGGAGGGAAGGAGGGACGCGCTCCGGGAGCCCAAAGCCTCCGGCAGCTGCGCTTCGGTAGCCGGCAGAAGCCATTAAACGGGCTTTGGCTGCAGAGCAAAACGACGCGTGGATCCCGGACACACAAAGAGCCGCTCGGCAGGGGCTCGGCACGCTCTGGAGTTACAGCCGAGGCCCAGAGGAGAGGGTAGGCACGGAGAGACGCTTCCGATGGCCACCGGGTCCCGGCAAGGTGGCTACTGCAGGGGTCAGAGGGTTGTGGAGCAGCCTAGGGACCGCTCAGTGGTGATGGTCACCGCTCAGCGACGGAGCCCTCAGCCCCACGGATGAGCCTCGTGGTTTCCAGCGCAAAAGATCCATTGCCAAGGGTTGCGGAGCCTTAGATTTTGGTCAAGAAGGTCTCCAAGAAGTGCCGACAACCCCTGCGTGGAGTCACCAAAGCAGGCAAGGCCACTTCGCTGAGGAGGAGACCCTCGTCCTGGCAATGGTCCGTAGGGATCATTGAATAGGTTGGGTTGGAAGGGAACTTAAAGATCGTCTAGTTCCAACCCTCGTGCCGTGGGACATCCCTCCGGACCAGGCTGCCCAAGGTCCATCCAATCTGGCCTTGAACCTCTCCAGGGATGGAGCAGCCACAGCTTCCCTGGGCAACGTGTTCCAGAGCCTCATCACGCTCACGGTGAAGAAATTCCTCCCTGTGTCAAGCCTAAATCTGACCCTCTCTAGTTTATCCCCGTTCCCCCTCATCCTATCACCACAAGCCTTTATGAACTGTCCCTCTCCGGCTTTTCTCCAGCACGTTGTGCGGATCCTCGGGCGCGGGCGACAGGAGGAGCCGTGCTGGCTGAGCCCCTCATCCCACCACCCAGATCAAAGACAGGCTGGAAAGTCCTCCGGAAAATTCCTCAGCTAATCGCCACTGCTGGTGATGGGAGAGAGAGAGAATCGTGGAATCGAAAAGACCTCCAAGATCAAGCAAACCATCAAGAAAAGACCATTAAGATTATGAGTCACAGAATCATAGAATCACCAGGTTGAAAAAGACCCATCGGATCATCGAGTCCAACCTTTCCTATCAAAGTCCAACCTTTCCTACCAAAGTCCAAGCATTCCCATCAGCTCCAACCATTCCTATCAAAGTCCAACCATTCCTATCAAGTCCAACCATTCCTATCAAGTCCAACCATTCCTACCAAGTCCAACCATTCCTATCAAAGTCCAACCATTCCTACCAAGTCCAACCATTCCTATCAAGTCCAACCATTCCTATTAAAGTCCAACCATTCCTACCAAGTCCAACCATTCCTATCAAGTCCAACCATTCCTATCAAGTCCAACCATTCCCATCAAAGCCCAACCATTCCTACCAAGTCCAACCATTCCCATCAAAGCCCAACCATTCCTACCAAGTCCAACCTTTCCTATCAAGTCCAACCATTCCTATCAAGTCCAACCTTTCCTACCAAAGTCCAAGCATTCCTATCAAGTCCAAGCATTCCTATCAAGTCCAACCATTCCTATCAAAGTCCAACCATTCCCATCAAAGTCCAACCATTCCTACCATGTCCAACCTTTCCTATCAAAGTCCAATCATTCCTACCAAGTCCAACCATTCCTACCAAACCAAATGATGCCCAAGAGCTCCTGTGGGCTCCCAAAATCCCAGAGCTCACTCCTGGAAGCCCAGCAGAGCCCTTGCAGTGGATCCAGCGACTGGTCATGTGGCCCCACCAACCGGGAATGGAAGCCAAGGGCCCCGTTGTTGGAAAACCCAGCTCAGAATCACCCACCACCACCAGTCCCAGTTCAGGGCTTGGGAAGAACCATCCCAAAAGCCGCATGTTGGGATTAAACGGAAGACAAGGCAGAAGAGAGGAAAGGTGATTGAAGCAGTTCAGGGCTTTGCCTGCCCGCTAAGCCCTTTGGAACACACACGAGAAGACAGATACGTCCTCCAGAGAAGGTGACGGTTCTCCCACACCCTGGCTCTCCAAGTCGGATTCCATTTCCTTGGGGTGGAAGGGGTGTCTGGAGCTCTCCCAGTTCAATCCCTGCTCAAGCAGGGTCTCCAGGAGCTCCTGGCTCTGAGCAGCTCCTGGAAATGAGGCTGAAGACAGATGGAGGTCGGGGTCTTCTCCCAAGGACCAGGCGATGGGATAAGAGGGAACGGCCTCCAGTTGGACCAGGGGAGGGTTAGACTGGAGACTGGGATCAATTCCTTGAGGTCAAGGGCTGGCAGAGGCTGCCCAGGGCAGGAGGGGAGGCCCCATCCCTGGAGGGTTCAAGTCATCAAGGGGAGGGTTGGGCTGCTGCTTGGACTGGAGGAGCTCGAAAAGCCTTTTCCAACCTCAACGATTCCATGATTCCACGGCTTTACGACACCGATCATCAAGAAAACCCATGACGTAGGTGGCAGACAAGCGCGGATCCCCGCGGGACCAGTGGATGCTCCCACCGCGAGCCCTGGATGCCCAGGAGCCACCTCTGCCAGCTGGCAACCCGCGAGCCAAAGCTCCATCTAACCTCTCCCAGGAAGCCCCGGGAAAGGCGGAGAGGCACCGGCCGCCCTGCCCGCTCCGATGTCGCTCCCCTGAGCCTGGAAGAAGCCAGCTTGTTGAGCCAAATTCGTCTCCGCTGGCAGTTCCAGCTCTGCTCGCTATCTTCCAGATCTTTCCAAAGGGCTTGATTACTTTGTTCCAGAGCTTTTCCAGGAACTGAAGTGAAGGCGAGCGGTGTTTTTTTGGACAAGATGTGCTACTGGATGGGGAGAGATGAAAAAAGGATTAGGAGATGAGCGAGGCCAGGCTGGGAGGGAGCCGAGAGCAAGAGAAGGGAGGGACCGGACTCGTCCTGGAGGTGATGGATGAGCCCTGGAGCATCCCGGCACGGAGCTGGGCAGAGCTGCCATTCCCACCCCAACTACAGGGTGAAGGGGCTGAGTTAAAGCTTCCTGAGCTCTCCCTGGACGCCCTGGGATTGTGACAGCACCCGGAGAGCACAGGGAAGGTCTTAGAGGCTGCTGGGAAGGGGTGAGGCACCAGGGAAGCACCAGCATCCTAGAGAATCACGGAGTCACTGGGGTTGGAAAAGTCCTCCAAGCTCCTCCAGTCCGACCAGCAACCCAAAACCTCTGAGCCAACTGAACCCTGTCCCCAAGTGCCACATCCACATGGTTTCCAAACCCCACCAGGGATGGAGACTCATCCCCTGCCCTGGGCAGCCTCTGCCAGCCCCTGACCTCAAGGAATTGATCCCAGTCTCCAGTTTAACCCTCCTCTGGTCCAACTGGAGACCGTTCCCTCTCATCCCATCGCCTTCCTCAGGAAGCTGAGGAGGCACCAACACCATCAGCCACATTCCTGGCTCCTGCTCCTCAACCCCAGGTGTCCCTTCCTTAGTTCTGGAATCCTCAGCGGAAGGAGGAGATGGAGCTGTTGGGTCCAGAGGAGGCTCCGAGGATGATGCGAGGGCTGGAGAACCTCCCGTCCCAGGCCAGGCTGGGAGAGTTGGGCTTGTTCAGCCTGGAGAGGAGAAGGCTCCCAGGAGACCTTAGAGAGACCTTCCAGCACCTGAAGGGGCTCCAAGAAAGCCGGGGAGTCACACTCCTCTTCCCAATGGTCCTGACCACCTGGACGCTTCTTTTTACCAACTTCAAATATCTCCTTTCAGGCCTGAGATCCAAGCTTTCCGAAGCACCGAGCTGATGTGAGCTCCAAGGAATCTTCATGGCCTCGGGAATCGGTCATCGACCTCAGGTCCAGCAGGGAATGCTGGTTTGCCAAGAGCCTTCCACCTATATATAAATCATCTCATCGCCAGGGGGTTGGAACTGGATGATCATTAGGGTCCCTTCCAACGCAAACTATTCTATAGTTCCATGATTCTACCCCAAATTTTTGAGCACTGTCAGCGCCAGATAGATCTCCAGGAAGGATGGATGCAAGAGGGATGTAGATTTACCTCCACGCTCTCTAACCAAGGGCAGGTGGCACAAGGAAAGAATCCTTGGGCTGGAGGATCAGCCCTGGCTTCCCAACCCATCCCTGCATCAGCCAGGAAGCCTCCTGCTTCCTCCGCACGTTCTCCAGGCCCCGGAGCAGAGCCGAGCTTAATGAAGTGGGACATTGGAACAGCAGCCAGCGATTCAGCTCTGGAGATGCACGTCCCGAGGCTGAGCCGGCTCGGAGCTCCGATCCCGGCAATGGGGCTTCCAGCAGCCACCCCAGCACCGAAGGTGGCAGGTTGGTCCTTGTCCGGAAGGAAATGCCCGTGCTCCTGGCTGAGGGCCACAATTCCAAAGCTGCTCGCCTAGAGAGACCCACTTAACCAGAAGACGCACTTAAGCAGTCGCCTGGGCTGCACCCAAAGCCGCGTGGGCAGCAGGGAGGGAGGGGATTGTCCCCTCTGCTCCTCTCCGGGGAGACCTCAGCCAGAGGGTTGGATCCAGCTCTGGAATCCTCAGTAGAAGGAGGAGATGGAGCTGCTGGAACGGGGCCAGAGGAGGCTCCGAGGATGATGCGAGGGCTGGAGAACCTCCCGTCCCAGGCCAGGCTGAGAGAGTTGGGCTTGTTCAGCCTGGAGAGGAGAAGGCTCCCAGGAGACCTTAGAGAGACCTTCCAGCACCTGAAGGGGCTCCAGGAAAGCTGGGGAGGGACTTTCTACAAAGGCTTGTGGTGAAAGGACAAGGTGGAACGGGGATAAACTGGAGAGGAGCAGATTGAGGTTTGACATAAGGAGGAATTTCTTCTCCATGAGGGTGATGAGACCCTGAAACAGGTTTCCCAGGGAAGCTGTGGCTTCCCCATCCCTGGAGGTGCTGAAGGCCACGTTGGATGGACCCTCCAGGAGCACCAAGGTCACCTCGATGGCAGGAGCCCACTCGGAGAGACGTAGAATCATAGAACAGTTAAGGTTGGAAGGGATCTTAAAGATCATCCAGTTTCACCTCCTGCCGTGAGCAGGGACACCTCCCACCAGCTCAGGCTGCCCAAGGTCCATCCAACCTCACCTTGAACCCCTCCAGGGATGAGGCGGCCACAACTTCCCTGGAAAACCCGTTCTAGAGCCTCCCCACCGTCATGAGAAGAAATTCTTCCTCACGTCAAGCCTAAATCTGCCCCTGTCCAGTTTATCCCCCTTGTCCTATCACAGCTCCATCTCCTTCTCCTGCTGAGGATTCCAGAGCTGGTCCCAACCCTCCGGCTGAGGTCTCCCCGGAGAGGAGCAGAGGGGACAATCCCCTCCCTCCCTGCTCCCATGGCTTTGGATGCAGCCCCGGACACGGTGGGGGGTTTCTGGGCTGGGAGCGCACGTTGCCGGCTCACATCAAGCTTCTCCTCATCCCGCATCCCAAATCCTTCTCCTCACGGCTGCTCCCATCCCATCATCCCCCATCGTGGACTGGAAGCCTCGGGAAGGCCGAGCCGCACGCGGAGCGGCTGCAGCATCCGCACAGCCAGCGCCCGCGCTGGGGGTGGGGGAAGAGAAGGAATTAAAGAGCGAGGAGGAAAAGTTTCCACTCATCAGCTGGAGCTGCTGTGGGTTCCTCACTCTCGCTGGGTCAGGGACCGGAGCGTTTCAGTGGATTCGGTGATGTCATTCCTTCCAGAAGGAAAAAGCCTTTCCTGCCCCAACCGAGCTGCTCAGCAAATGCTTGAAATATCAAGCCTGGGGCAGCCAAAAGCCCGAGCGACGCGGCGTTGCTTTTCCACGCCGGCCCAGTGCTGCGAGCTGGTGGCTTTTCCCTTCTCCGGGGACCTCAGGCTCTTCCTCATCCCAAGCCGGAGAATCCCCGCAGGGCAGCGAGCCAGGGAAAGCCCCACGCGGAGCCATCCCGCTTTCCACCCCACCAACTCATTCAGGCCAAGCCAGGGCGAGGACCGAGCCACCGGAACGGGCCGGTTCGGCGGCCCCAGCGCCAGCCTCCCCACCCTCCGGCACACGGAAACTTTCCGTTCTGGCTGGAAACGCCTGTGGCTGCTGCCACGTCCCCTCCCGGGGAGCTCCTGTTGTCCCCACGAGCCGCCAGGCACCAACATGGGTTCAGCTCCAAAACTTCCCACTGCTTTTTGAGGGAGCAGAGAAAGGGAAGAACCGGGAGCTCGGGTTCCTCCGTCTCTTCCCATCTGGTACTTAGAGCACAAAGCGTGGCGGCCGTAGGCTCTGTGCCACCTGCTTGATGCCTTCTAGAGGGAAGTCCATATGAATTCCAGCTGGGAACGCCACCTCCGGTGGTGGCACTTGACCAAGGGCTGGAGAGACACAGCCCTCTCCATCCTGCTCTGAGCAAGAGGAGAAGCAGCTCCTGGATTCCTCCATCCTTCGGCCTCTCCTGGTCCCATCCCAAGCACCCAAGCCCTCTCGGGGGGTTCCCATCGCCCGGCTGCTCCGGGGGAATCACAGGGAACTTCACCGGGACACGCGGTTTGGGGCCAGGCTTTGATCCAAAGGTCCCGAGTGCCTCAGGTTCATACGAAAAGGCTGCAGCTCCAGATGTTCTTGTTATTCCCATCAGGATCGGCAAAGCCTCTGGCATCTCGCAGCCGGCTGGGTGTAAGAGAATCCGTCTGCGTGGTGTCCGCATCCCTCTCCTGCTATTCCAGCCCTTAAACCTGATGCCTTTTCATCTTGTCCAGCATCCCCTGTCCTGCCTCCCACATCCTGCTCCTGCGGCCTCGCTGGCTCCGCTTCGCCTCCAAACCACACAAATCCTGCCTTTTTCGAGTTTCTTCGTGCCTAGATTTCCCCCCTTTCCCCAGGCCACCGATTAGCCCCGTTCTCCATCTCTGGAGCTCCTTTCGCTCCAAACGGAATAAAGGCAACGGAGCGTGGAGCTGCAGCCGGAGGACCTCGCTGACGGGTTGGAACGGAGCCGTCAGGGCTCTCCACGCAGCCCGTTTCCAACCTCTTCCCGATGCCGAGTGGACGCTTTCACCAAGTACTTTCCAAGACGTTTGTTCCCACCAGCGGCTGATCCTTGGGAGCCCGGGATGGAAGGAAGGAGCCCGGGTTTCCCTTACAGCCCCATCCTAAGCGCAGGTAGCAGACCCTTCAGCGGGAGTTGGGAGCTCCCTGCCTCAGTCCTTTATCCATGTGGAAAACCGAGAAGGACCAGGAATGGTAGGGAAGGACACAGAAACACTAGGATGTGCTTCCTCCTCAAGATAAGAACCCACTGGTTTGCTTCTCTCCTGGCTCCGACACGCTCAGCTCCATCCAAACATCCCTGGAGAGGTTCGAGGCCAGGTTAGATGGGGCTTGGAGCACCCCGACCCAGTGGAAGGTGTCCCCACCCCTGGAAAAAAGTTGGAATTGGATGAATTTTAAGGTCCCTTCCAATGCAAACCATTCCATGATTCCATGAACGTACCCTACTTGTAGTCCTCCACTTGGGAGTCACCCAAGAGGAAACTTCAAGAAGGATATGGATCTGGTGGAGTGAGGCCACGGAGATGATCCAAGGGCTGGAGAACCTCCCGTCCGAGGACCGGCTGAGAGAGTTGGGCTTGTTCAGCCTGGAGAAGAGAAGGCTCCAAGGAGACCTTGGAGTGACCTTCCAGCACCTGAAGGGGCTCCAGGAAAGCTGGAGAGGGACTGTTCACAAAGGTTTGGAGCGATGGGATGAGAGGGAACGGGGATAAACTGGAGAGGGGCAGAGTTAGACTGGACACGAGGAGGAATTTCTTCTCCGTGAGGGCCTGGAACAGGTTCAAGGAGGGGTTCAAGGCCAGATGAGACGAGGCTTGGAGCCCCCGATCCAGCGAGAGGTGTCCCTGCCCGCGGCAGAGGGGTTGGAACCGGATGGGCTTGGAGAACTCTTCCAACCCAACCCATTCCATGACTCTACGACGCCGGCACTGCCCAGGCTCCTCGCGGCCCTTCCTTTCGCACCTCGGTGGCCACCAGCCACGCGCGGCGCCCTAGCCAGACACGCTCGCGGGGGCCGGGGTGGGGGGGGGGGGACGTTTGCCGGCGAGTGGGAAGCCTGAAGCATCTGTTGGAGCGGAGCCGGCTGGGAAGAGCGAGCCCAGCCGCACACGCAGACGGAGCGATGAGTTGACGGAGCTGTCTGCCAGCAGCACATTCTCCAGGAGGTATTTTTATTTTTTATTTCTTTTTTTTTTTTTTTTTTTTTAACCTCTTGGCTAATCAGCTACTGAAAGAAGGGGGCCCCCCCCCCCCCGCTCCCCAACCCCGGCCCGGGTCAGCTGCGCTGCGGAGGAGGGAAGTGGGCTTGGAACGGCGACCGGCTCACCGAGGAGCACTCAACGCGCCTTCATTCATTATCCACTGACATATGGAATAGTCATTGCGGGAGGAAACAGAACCAAACAAAAACCTCCAAACTGCTTCCTCCCAGCGAGGCCCCGACAGCCGCCGCCGCTCGCCGTCGTTCATCTCCAGGAGGATGAAGGGAAGGGATGATCCGACTGCGCCGGAGGGATGGATGGATGGATGGATGGATGGATGGATGGATGGATGGATGGATGGATGGATGGATGGATGAGGGGCCTGGCGTGGGGCTGGAGGGCACTGGGCAAGGGCTCCGCGCGCGACGCCGGCTCCCGATCCACCCTCGCTGGCCAGGAAACCGATTGATTTTGTTGTGTCTCATCTCGGAGCACACGGCAGAGCCCGAGCCGGGCGTGCGGCCAGGCCGAGCGCCGGCGGCTGCCAAGAGAGCAGGAGCACAGGGAGAAGGAATCCAGGCTGCGCTAAAGACAGGGGCAAGCAGGGCTGAGCCGTTATTCCTTATTAACGAGCTCGGAAGCCCCCGCGCAGGCGGAGGGGGAGAGCGTGCGAGCTCCCAGACGAATGCCGGCGGGTGAGTGACAGCCGGCACATCCCACGGCACCGGCTGGATTCCCAAAGTGCTGCTGGGTTAGGGAGTGGATCCCGCAGGTGCCGCTGGGAGAGAAGGGAAAGGGTCGACGGCAAGATCCGGGTAGAGCCGTGTGAAGACGCGAGAAGGGCAATGGGGGAGCGCGGGGAGCCCCCCGAGTTGCATCCAAGGCGCTCTGGTTGGCCTTGACCTTAAAGATCATCCAGTTCCAAGCCCTCTGCCGTGGGCAGGGACGCCTCCCACCAGGCCAGGCTGCTCCAAGGTCCATCCAACCTGGCCTGGAGCATCTCCAGGGATGGGGAAGCCACAATTTCCCTGGGAAACCTGTTCCAGGGTCTCACCACCCTCATCGTGAAGAAATTCCTCCTTATGTCCAGTCTAAATCTGCCCCTCTCCAGTTTATACCAATATCCCCTCATCCTATCACCCCAAGTCTTTGTGAACAGTCCTTCTCCACCTTGCCTGGAGACCCTTCAGGTGCTGGAAGGTCTCTCTAAGGTCTCCTGGGAGCCTTCTCCTCTCCAGGCTGAACAAGCCCAACTCTCCCAGCCTGGCCTTGGACGGGAGGTTCTCCAACCCTCACATCATCGGCCTCTGACAGGGACCAGTCACCCTTTCCACGAAGAAGTTCTTCCTGATGTCCACTCTGAACCTCCCCTGGTGGAGCTTGAGGCTGTTCCCTCTCGTCCTGTCCCCTGTCCCTTGGGAGAAGAGCCCAGCTCCCTCCTCTCCACAACCTCCTCTCAGGGAGTTGGAGAGAGCAACGAGGTCTCCCCTCAGCCTCCTCTTCTCCAGGCTGAACCCCTCCAGGTTCCTCACATGCTCCTCTTCTTCTCCAGCCCCTTCCCCAGCTTCGTTGCTCTTCTCTGCACTCGTTCCAGAGCCTCAAGGTCCTTCTCGGAGCAAGGAACCCAAAACTGACCTCACCGAGTCCATAAATCCCCTCCCTGGCCCTGCTGGCCACGCCGTGGCTGCTCCAAGCCAAGATGCCCTTGGCCTTCTCGACCACCACTGCCGTGAACAGAAGGGCAGATACGCTCCGTGCACCCTCACAGATCCAGGCGTCTCCCCCCAGTTCCACAGTCTCGCTGCAAAACTTGGATCCCTGCTGGCTCCCTAGGCAGCGGTGAAGCCACAAACCTGTGTGGCACAGCCAGCGGTGCAGGAAAGACACTGGTGGCTGCGTCCAGTGGACCTTCTGAAGCCCAAAATCTGTGTCAATCAACCCTGGTGGGGTCGGGCTCCGTCCCAGCCAGCACCGATAACGCAGCGGAATCAGAGATTCATGGAATCGTTAAGGTTGGCAAAGCCCTCCAAGCCCATCCAGTCCAACCACGAGCCCAACACCCCTGTGCCAACTGAACCCTGTCCCCAAGTGCCACATCCACGTGGTTTCCAAACGCCACCAGGGATGGGGACTCCCCCCCTGCCCTGGGCAGCCTCTGCCAGCCCTTGACCTCAAGGAATTGATCCCAGTCTCCAGACTAACCCTCCCTTGGAGCCCAACTGGAGCTGTTCCCTCTCATCCCATCGCACGGTCCTTGGGGTTCGAGCATGACCCCCGCCTGGTTCCAGCCTCCCTTCCGGGAGCTTCACAGAAACAGAAGGTCTCCCCTCAGCCTCCTTTGCTCCAGGCTAAGCAGCTCCAGGTCCCTCAGCCTCTCCCAGAGCCCCTGCGCTCCGGCCTCTTCCCAGCTCTGATCCCTTCTCCACACACTCTCCAGCCCCTCCGGGTCTTTCGTGGAGCGAGGAGCCCAGAACTGAGCCCAGGGGTCCAGACGTCACCTTCCCCAGCCCTGAGTGCAGGGGGGACCATCCCTGCCTGGCTCCTGGTGGCCACCCTGGGGCTGATCCGAGCCCGGATGCTGCTTCCAGGCGCTCTTCCCAAGCCTGGAGCGTTGACTGGGTTGGCATCGATAACCCAGCAGAACGGAAGCCCCGGGTACCACGAGCAACGCGTTTCCCGGAGGCTTTAACCGAGACGAAGCTACGACGCCAGCTCTCGATGCCACCAGCCAGGTCTCTACAAAACCTTTTCCCGGTCCCGCTCCCATCGGCTCAATCCCCCCGATCCGGGAAGCACTCGAGGGGGGCCACGGAGACCTAGAGCGGGCTCGCAGGGCCAGGCGACGGACGAAGCTCGCAGGGCGCGCGTCGCAGCCGCAGGAAGCAGAACAGAGGGATAAATACAATCCCAGAGGCAGGGGGCTGCGAAGGGGAACGAGGAACAAAGCCACTGGAAGCTGCTCTGATGTCAACAGGTTCTGAATCAGCGCTCCCCCCTCCGGGGCCCTCCGGCAGGGCCAGCTGGGAGAGAAAGACCTGGAATTCTTGCATGAAAGGTTTTGTTTCTTTTTTTTTTTTTTTTTCTCCCTGGGTTATGCTGGAGACATTACACAAGTGTACGTTTTCTATAGTCATATATTTCCCCTCGCTCTAAATCTCTATTCCAGACCCGGGGGCAGGGGCTGCCGGCAGCTCCGGTGCCAATCCAGGTGGCTTCTAACGTTGGATCCCGTGGGTCCAAGCCGGGACGGGAAGGTCAAGGGGGCACGGCAACCCCCCTCCCTTTCCTCCACCAGGACTGAAACGGGAACAGATGCATCATCCGAACACAACCTGGGACCCTCCAAGGGGTCGGCGATGCCAAAGGGCCTTCCTGGAGCTGCGGGTGCAGCTTTGAGTCCGCTCGGAGAATCCCCATCCCAAGCCCCCCACCCTGGGGTGCTCCGCTGCCCTAATTCCCAATATCCCACCAGGTCAGAACTGCCGGAGCTCCTCGTTCAGAGCACGGGCTGGCACGTCACCTGCCCGCTCATGAAGGGTTTTCCGTGCTCTGCTACTTCTCAGCGGTCAAAGCGGAGAATATCCCACCTAACCTGCACCCTGGAGGCTGCTCCGAGCACTTCTCCGAGTCCTGTGCGAGGCCATCCAAGGCCCTTCCAGGTGACCCTTCATCCCAGCAGCGAGGGACGGAGCCAATCGCCCCCGCAGTGCTGGCAGTTCCCCCCTAACCCGACCCCCTCGGCTCGACCGAAACAGCTGACGGACGCCAATCGCGTTAATTGATTTAGCAGACGATTAAGAAAGGCAACGAGGTCTGTCTGGAACAACCGAACCCGGAGGCATCGCGCTGCCGAGATCCCGCTCTCTTCCACACAAACACTTTCCGACTTTTTCCGACGCGCAAAGCCCGGAGAGGTTCTTTGGAAATCCAAAGAGCCTTGAACGAGGATCGGAACCCTGGGAGCTGCAGGTGAGGCTCAGCCACCACCTCCCCAGCTCAAAACCCTCTCCCGACCCTGAGCTGGGAGTCCCAGCTCTGCCTGGGCGCCTCTAGGAAGGGTTGGAGGGAAGTTCTTCCCATTCCATCCTCCCCATAAGGATGGGGCGTTCCTTTCGGTGGCCCGAGATGCTCCAAGCGCTTAACTTAGCCGCGCACCCTCGCGGATCCAGGCAGCTTCCCCTCAGGAATAAAAATCCTGGAGCAAATCCCATCCCTCGGAGTTGGCAGAGAAGCCGGCACGGGGAGGGAAATCCATCGCCTCCATCCCATCCCCACGCGGAAAGCAAAGGACGCACGGTGTCCTACCTCCTCGTCTGAGCTGTCTTCTTCATACTCGTTCTGAGCGAGCAGAGTCCCGTTGCCCTCCAGCGCCGACTCATCCTCCAAGGTTTTGCTCTTCCGGGGAGGCTGGAAGACACGGGGAAATAAACGGCTTAGGGAGATTCCATCAAGGAAGGAAAGAAGGAAGGAAAGAAGGACGGACACCAGCGAGACCACACGAAGACACAACCCAACCCACGAGGACAAGCAGCGCGGACTTTCCAGCACCAGGGCACAAATTTATGTGGGAAAGGGGAAACTTCATGCAGGAAAATGGAAAACGAACGAGGGAAAGGAGCTCTGGAGGTCCCCAATCCAACCACCGGCTCAAAGTGGACCTAGCTCCGCAGTTAGCTTGGGATGCTCGAGGTCCTCTCTCTCACTGCCTCTCCAGGTCCTGTTCCGGAGCTGCAAGACTCCGGTGGGCAAGAACACTCCAGAATTTTCCTGGATGCACCTTCTCCTGGTTGCCTCCAATCCCATCCCCAGGCTCACAAGAGGCCGGCTCCAGAGAGTCACAGAATAGTTTAGGTTGGAAGGGACTTTAAAGCCCATCTAGTTCCAAACCCTCGTGCCACGGGCAGGGACACCTCCCACTGGATCTGGTTGCTCCAGGGTCCATCCAACGTGGCCTTCAACACCTCCAGGGATGGGGCGGCCACAGCTTCCCTGGGAAACCTCTTCCAGGGTCTCCCCACCCTCATGGTGAAGAAATTCCTCCTCATGTTCAGTCTAACTCTGCCCCTTTCCAGTTTATCTCCGTTCCCCATCATCCCATCACCTCAAACCTTTGTAGAAGGTCCCTCCCCAGCTTTCTTGGAGCCCCTGGAAGGTCTCTCTAAGGTCTCCTTGGAGCCTTCTCCTCTCCAGGCTGAACAAGCCCAACTCTCCCAGCCTGGCCTGGGATGGGAGGTTCTCCAGCCCTCGCATCATCCTCGGAGCCTCCTCTGGCCCCGTTCCAGCAGCTCCATCTCCTCCTTCTGCTGAGGATTCCAGAGCTGGACCCAACCCTCCGGCTGAGGTCTCCTCGGAGAGGAGCAGAGGGGACAATCCCCTCCCTCCCTGCTGCCCACGCGGCTTTGGACGCAGCCCAGGACGTGGTTAGACTTTAAGGCTGTGGGTGTTGAGCTCCCATTGAGCTTCTGCTTGACCATCACCCCAAGTCCTTCTCCTCAGGGCTGCTCTCCATCATCCCCCAGCCTAGTTGAACCTGAAGATTGCCCCGACCCAGGTGTAGGACTTTGCCCTTGTCCTTGTTGAACCTCCTGAGGTTCTCCCAGCCCCACTTTTCCAGCCTGTCCGGGTCCCTCTGGATGCCATCCCATCCTTCCACTGTGGCAACTACATCCCTCAGCTTGGTGTCATCTGCAAATACGCTGAGGGTGCCCTTGATCTCACTCACGTTCCACTGCTGGAAGAGATTCTGATGAAGAACGGAGCAGGACTGGAGCGTGGACACAGCCCCAATGTGCAAAGTCACTGGGATGAAGGTTCCACGCACTGTGCTGGATGCATCCAGCTGACGTCTCCCACCAGGAGCTGGAGGACAAACCAGGATCTGGAAGAAGCCTTTCTTTGGCTTATCCCACCTTTTTTTTTCTTCATGCCAGAACCCGTAGCGGGCAGGACACCTCGTGCGTTCATAGAATCATAGAATCACCACCACCAGGTTGGAAGAGACCCACTGGAGCATGGAGTCCAACCGTTCCCATCAATCACTAACCTGGGTCCCTCAGCGCCTCGTCCACCCGTCCCTTAAACCCCTCCAGGGAAGGGGACTCAACCCTCTCCCTGGGCAGCCTCTGCCAGGGACCAATCACCCTTTCCATGAAGAAGTTCATCCTGATGTCCACTCTGAATGTCCCCTGGTGGAGCTTGAGGCCGTTCCCTCTTGTCCTGTCCCCTGTCCCTTGGGAGAAGACCCCAGCTCCCTCCTCTCCACAACCTCCTCTCAGGGAGTTGGAGAGAGCAACGAGGTCTCCCCTCAGCCTCCTCTTCTCCAGGCTGAACACCCCCAGGTTCCTCACACGCTCCTCTTCTTCTCCAGCCCCTTCCCCAGCTTCGTTGCTCTTCTCTGCACTCGCTCCAGAGCCTCAAGGTCTTTCTTGGAGCGAGGAACCCAAAACTGAGCTCAGATTCGAGATGTGGCCTCACCAAGTCCATAAATGCCCTCCCTGGCCCTGCTGGCCACACCGTGTCTGCTCCAAGCCAAGATGCCCTTGGCCTTCTTGGCCACCTGGGCCACCGCTGGCTCCTGTTCAACCAACCCCCCAAGCTCCTTCTCCTCCAGGCACCTTTCCAGCTGCTCTTCCCCAACCTGGAGCTGCTCAGGGATGCTAGGAGAGGGGGCTCTGATGGGACAAGAACAAGACAAGGTCTCCAGGAACAATCCTTGTGTTGATGTGGCCCTGGTCCCACGGGCCACGGGTTTGTCCCTGGTCAGAGGGAAAAGGGATGGGAGAATCTCGGAGCAGGAATTGGTTCCCGACAAGGAGAGAAGACGAGCATCATCCTGCGCCCACGCGCTGACCGGCTGTGTGGGTGCCGAGAAAGCTCCGGCTCCTTCCCTGGAAAAGAGATTCTCTCTTCCTCCCCCCAACATACCCCGCCGAGTCGGGGCAGGGGGAGAACGGGGACCCTGCCTGGATCGGGTTTACGGGAGGAGTCGGTGAAATAATCGGAAAAGCAGCCCTAGCAAACGTCCCTCGCGGGAGCAGTAAAATCCGCGCGGCGTGTGATCACCTTCTGCTGCTCGCAGACACCAGCGCGGCTCCCGGCCTCCGGGGAAGAGGGGTGGGAGAGCGCCTGGAAAATCCGGGGCCGGCGAAAGGATGAGATTACAGCAAAAACAAAGGGCTTTATTAAAAAAACCTTCGCAAAAAGGGGCGACGGGAGATAAGTTTTTTTCCAGGCTTTTGGCGCTAAAAGGGCTTTGGGCTTGAGTTTCCGTCTTCCACTCGTTTCTCCGACGCCACGAGGACAACCGAGAAGGATCCTGGGGCGCAAACCCGGGGCTGCTGGTGCCCAGGAGAGGGAACGGGGTGACACACAGACGCTCCAGTGATCCCAGTCCTGTCCCAGTGGCGCTCAGCCTCCCAATCCATGCGGTTCTGGTGGGAAAAGAGAGACTCGTGGCCTCCCCAGCTCCCAAAGTTTCCTCCAAGAGCTGCCCCAAGCTGGGTCTTGCTCAGGATTCGTTAACGATTCCCCCCCCCGGCCGGGAGGTCCGAGAGCAACGCGGGCGTCCAGGGACGGGGCGCGGCTCCTGGCAGGCTCCGAGCCTTCCCGAAAGCTCCGCCAGGAAAAGCTCAGCTGGGATATCAACTGGGCAACGGGGAACGCTAACGGTGTTCCACCAAGACGTGGCCCGTCCAGACCTCACAGGGCTCGGAGGGGATCGGGGTACGGACGGCGAGAAGAGGAATCCACGCTGGGATAGAAGCAGCCGCTCTTCCAGGGGTATCGGGAATGCTTCTCGGTGTCTTCCAAGTACTTGGATGTAGGGAAAAGCTTTTTCTCCACGGTGGGATATTAAGCTGCTAGGATTCCAGCCAGGCAGGGACAGGCTGGTCCCTCAGAAGAAGGAATAAGGACAGGGATCAAGGCTGGTCCCTCAGAAGAAGGAATAAGGACAGGGATCAAGGCTGGTCCCTCAGAAGAAGGAATAAGGACAGGGATCAAGGCTGGTCCCTCAGAAGAAGGAATAAGGACAGGGATCAAGGCTGGTCCCTCAGAAGAAGGAATAAGGACAGGGATCAAGGCTGGTCCCTCAGAAGAAGGAATAAGGACAAGGATCAAGGCTGGTCCCTCAGAAGAAGGAATAAGGACAAGGATCAAGGCTGGAATGAAGCCGAAGCTCTGCTCGGCAGCTCCGTGCGCAGAAGTCGGTTCCACCAGAGGGCGGCAAGGAACATCCAACGCTCCACAAAATTCCATAAACCCCAAAAAACTCGCCTACCGGCACCCCTGCTGCTGGGACTCCAGGATGAGGATCCTACGTGGTGGGGATCCAGATTCGGCATCTAAGCATAGCGAAGAATTTCTTCTCCATGAGGGTGAGGAGGACCTGGAACAGGTTGTCTAGGGAAGCTGTGGCCGCCCCATCCCTGGAGGTGTTGAAGGCCGCTTTGGATGGAGCTTGGGGAGCCTGGTCTGGTGGGAATCATGGAATGGGTTGGCTCGGAGGAACCTCAAAGACCATCCAGTTCCAATCCCCAAGCCATGGGCAGGGACACCTCCCACTGGATCAGGTTGCTCCAAGCCTCGATTGAAACCTGGGATTGCCCGGACCCAGGTGTAGGACCTTGCTGCTCTTGACTCTCGTGAGGTTCTCGCAGCCCCAGCTCTCCAGCCTGTCCAGGTCCCTCTGGATGAACAACTTCTTAGAGGGCTGAGAACTTCCCAGACAACTGAAATCCAGGTTCTGCTACACAACCTCTCCGGTGGGACAGAGCAGAACTGAAGGAGGATCCATCCCAAAGCTCTTACGCATCCTCCAGCTCTTATCACCTCTTCCCGCACCACTCCTGAAGCTGTCGCTGAGATGACTCCCAGCCTCAATGACCTTGGAAGGAGGTTCCGGCACTGCCAGAAGCTGCCTGGACCCGGAATCCGTAAACATCGGAGGGTGTTAACGGCTCTGTCAGATCCTCCCCAAGCCGAGAGTCTCTGGAAGCTGGATTAGAACTCCAGAACCACAGAATCACCAGGTTGGAAAAGGCCTCCAGGATCATCGAGTCCAACCGTTCCTATCAACCACTAAACCACGTCCCTCAGCACCTCGTCCACCTGTCTCTTAAACACCTCCAGGAGCTCATTTGGCTCCCGTTCCCCAAGCGAAAACCGCCTCCCACGCATCCTTGGTTATGGGGAAAAGATCAGAATTCCTGGCTTGAGACTTTCCAGCAGGAAGGGCAAAAGGTCCCTGCTGTCCCAGTGACCCAGCAGAGCAGAAGCTCCTCAGTGAAGCTGCAGAGGGAGGGAAGGTGAAGGAAGGGGATGAGAACCAGCCGGGCCCTCAACTGGAGCAAAGAAACTAATGGGAATGGGGAGATCCGAACAGGGAAACAGCCCTAGAGCCGGTGGGTTTGGAAGATTGGGTGGGATGAAGCGACCGTCCCATGTGTTTAGGAGAAGCCTGTGAGGTTTCCTTCTTTCCCAGGGGCTGGGATGCGCCCGTGAGCTGTGGGAGAGTCCTGCTCCTCCAGATCGACCCCAGAGCTTGTCTGGATCATGTAGAAGAGGTGGGAAGCAACTCCACACACATCGTAGGACTCTACCTTTGCCCTCCAGCCATGGATCCACACAGAGATCCCTCTGTAGATCCTCCTGCACTCCAGCCATGGATCCAGATCCCTCTGCACATCCTCCTGCCCTCCAGCCAGGGATCCAGATCCCTCTGCAGATCCTCCTGCCCTCCACCCATGGATCCAGATCCCTCTGCCGATCCTCCTGCCCTCCAGCCATGGATCCAGATCCCTCTGCAGATCCTCCTGCCCTCCAGCCATGGATCCAGGTCCCTCTGCAGATCCTCCTGCCCTCCAGCCAGGGATCCTGATCCCTCTGCACATCCTCCTGCCCTCCAGCCAGGGATCCAGATCCCTCTGCTGATCCTCCTGCCCTCCAGCCATGGATCCAGATCCCTCTGCTGATCCTCCTGCCCTCCAGCCATGGATCCAGATCCCTCTGCAGATCCTCCTGCCCTCCAGCCACGGATCCACATCCCTCTGCACATCCTCCTGCCCTCCAGCCATGGATCCAGATCCCTCTGCTGATCCTCCTGCCCTCCAGCCATGGATCCAGATCCCTCTGCTGATCCTCCTGCCCTCCAGCCATGGATCCAGATCCCTCTGCTGATCCTCCTGCCCTCCAGCCATGGATCCAGATCCCTCTGCGGATCCTCCTGCCCTCCAGCCATGGATCCAGATCCCTCTGCAGATCCTCCTGCCCTCCAGCTGCTGATCCTCCTGCCCTCCAGCCACGGATCCAGATCCCTCTGCAGATCCTCCTGCCCTCCAGCCATGGATCCAGATCCCTCTGCACATCCTCCTGCCCTCCAGCCAGGGATCCTGATCCCTCTGCAGATCCTCCTGCCCTCCAGCCATGGATCCAGGTCCCTCTGCAGATCCTCCTGCCCTCCAGCCAGGGATCTAGATCCCTCTGCAGATCCTCCTGCCCTCCAGCCATGGATCCAGATCCCCCTGCAGATCCTCCTGCCCTCCAGCCATGGATCCAAATCCCTCTGCACATCCTCCTGCCCTCCAGCCATGGATCCAGATCCCTCTGTAGATCCTCCTGCCCTCCAGCCATGGATCCACATCCCTCTGCAGATCCTCCTGCCCTCCAGCCATGGATTCAGATCCCTCAGCAAATCCTCCTGCCCTCCAGCCATGGATCCACGGCCAGATCCCTCTGCAGATCCTCCTGCCCTCCAGCCAGGGATCCAAATCCCTCTGCAGATCCTCCTGCCCTCCAGCCATGGATTCAGATCCCTCAGCAAATCCTCCTGCCCTCCAGCCATGGATCCACGGCCAGACCCCTCTGCAGACCCTTCCGTTCCCCAGGCCTGACCCTGCATCTCCAGGGCCTCCAGGCAGGCAGCCGTGCAGAGATCAGTCCAGCGCAAGGAACTTTCCAGCCGCTTTCCCATTTCTGACCACAAATTAGTCCAGAGGGGAGGAGGAAACGGGATACGGGGCTGGAAAGAAGAACTGAACCAAAAGGAACCACGAACACTCCAGCTGATGAATCACAGGATGGCGTGGTTGGAAAAGACCTTTGAGATCATCAAGTCCAAGCATACCTGTCCGCTGCTAAACCACATCCCTGAGCACCTCATCCACGCATCTTCTAAACCTCTCCAGGGATGGGGACTCCACCTGGGCAGCCTCCGCTACCACCTGAGAAACCTTTCAGCAGAGAAACTGTTTCTAATGTCTCATCAAAACCTCCCCTGGCACAACTTGAGGCCATTTCTTCTCCCCTGTCACTTGGGAGAAGAGACCAACACCCACCTCTGAAACCCGCCAGGCACTTGTAGGCAGCAAAGAGGTCTCCTCTGAGCCTCCCAAGAGCTCCAGGTCCCTCAGCTGCTCCTCATAATGCTTGTTCTCCAGCCCCTTCCCAGCTCTGTTTCCCTTCTCTGGAAGCGCTCCAGCCTCTCAAGGTCCTTCTTGGAGTGAGGGGCCCAAAACCAAAGCCAGGATTCAAAGGGCGATCTCACCCGCGTCACGTCCAGGGGCACAATCGCCACCCTGGTCCCACTGGCCACGCTGTTTCTGATCCACCTCTGGGCCACCTGGGCCACTGCTGGCTTGTGGTCAACCAAAATTCATAGAATCATAGAATCAGCAGGTTGGAAGAGACCCACCGGATCATGGAGTCCAACCATTCCCATCAATCACTAACCCGGGTCCCTCAGCGCCTTGTCCACCCGTCCCTTAAACCCCTCCAGGGAAGGGGACTCAACCCCCTCCCTGGGCAGCCTCTGCCAGGGACCAATGACCCTTTCCGTGAAGAAGTTCATCCTGATGTCCAGCCTGAACCTCCCCAGATGGATCTTGAGGCCGTTCCCTCTCGTCCTGTCCCCTGTCCCTTGGGAGAAGAGCCCAGCTCCCTCCTCTCCACAACCTCCTCTCAGGGAGTTGGAGAGAGCAACGAGGTCTCCCCTCAGCCTCCTCTTCTCCAGGCTGAACATCCCCAGGTTCCTCACGTGCTCCTCTTCTTCTCCAGCCCCTTCCCCAGCTTCGTTGCTCTTCTCTGCACTCGCTCCAGAGCCTCAAGGTCCTCCTTGTGGTGAGGGGCCCAGAACTGACCCCAGGATTCAAGGAGCCGTCTCCCCAGGGCCGAGTCCAGAGGGAGAAGAACCTCCCTGGCCCTGCTGGCCACGCCGTGGCTGCTCCAAGCCAAGATGCCCTTGGCCTCCTTGGCCACCTGGGCCCCTGCTGGCTCCTGTTCAACCAACACCCCCAGGTCCTTCTCCTCCAGGGACCTTTCCAGCCAGACTTCTCCTAGCCTGGAGCTGCTCGGGGTTGTTGTGCCCCAGGTGCCGGTCCCAGCGTTTGGCCTCATTAAACCTCATGCCTGGTGATGGAGCAGGTCCAGAGGAGGCTCCAAGGATGATGCGACGGCTGGAGCAGGACAGGGACAGGCTGGGAGAGTTGGGGTTGTTCAGACTGGAGAAGAGAAGGATCCGAGAAGATCTTTGGGTGACCTTCCAGTACGTGAAGGGGCTCCAAGAAAGCTGGGGAGGTACTGTTTACGAAGGCTTGGAGTGATAGGATGAGAGGGACCAATCACTCTTTACATGAAGAAGTTCATCCTGACGTCCAGCCTGAACCTCCCTAGATGGATCTTGAGGCCATTCCCTCCCGTCCTGTCCCTTGGGAGAAGAGCCCAGCTCCCTCCTCTCCACAACCTCCTCTCAGGGAGTTGGAGAGAGCAACGAGGTCTCCCCTCAGCCTCCTCTTCTCCAGGCTGAACCCCGCCAGGTTCCTCACACGCTCCTCTTCTTCTCCAGCCCCTTCTCCAGCTTCGTTGCTCTTCTCTGGACTCGCTCCAGAGCCTCAAGGTCTTTCTTGGAGCAAGGAACCCAAAACTGAACCCAGATTCGAGATGTGGCCTCACCAAGTCCATAAATCCTTCCCTGGCCCTGCTGGCCACACTGTTTCTGCTCCAAGCCAAGATGCCCTTGGCCTTCTTGGCCACTGCTGGCTCCTGTTCAACCAACCCCCCAAGGTCCTTCTCCTCCAGGCACCTTTCCAGCCACACTTCTCCTAGCCTGGAGCTGCTCAGGGATGCTAGGAGAGGGCGCTCTGACGGGACAAGAACAAGACAAGGTCTCCAGGAACAATCCTTGCTGGAAGGGAAGAGTTCAGAGGCTCTAGCAACGCCTTCCCAATCCTTGGTGCCATTCCCACCTCCTGGCACGGAGCAGATCCCGCTCAGATTCTTGGACTGGGATGCAAGCGGCGCTGGAAGGCGCTTCCCGGATTAGCAAAGCAGCAAATAAACATTTCAGCCTGGGCTCCAGCTGCCGGCCACCGGGCTTTTCCCAGGGGCTCCGGGAGCAGCTCCGGACGGCTCCGCTCAGCGCCGGGGCTGCCAAGGAAGCGAGCGCAGCCTGTCAGAACGCTGGAAGTCATTAGGAGGAAATCCAACCCGACAAGGACAGCCTAATATTTACACAGCCCCGCGAGCTCCGGAGGCACCGGGAGCGCCGCTTCGCAAGCTGCTGACAGGCAGGTGGGGGAAGCCGTGGCCTTTCTCGCTCCCGCATCCCGAGGGGAGCTGGGACAGCACAACTCAGTTCAGCACCTCGCTGCTCCGACCGGATTAACGCTTCTCCGTGGGCTGAGGCGCCAGCGCTGGCTCAGGGATCGGCGCTGCTCTCCCGTCCTCAGGAGATGCTGCCTTTACACCTCCACCGTGTTTCTTGAGCTGCAAAGACTTGTGGCATTCCAGGCTCCTAAAAGCATCTTCTAGAAGAGACCTCCAAGAAGATCCATGAGCTGGAGGACAGGGAGGGTCTGCAGAGGGATCTGGACAGGCTGGATCCATGGAGGGAGGGCAGGAAGGGTCTGCAGAAGGATCTAGGAATGGATTCATGGATGGAGGGCAGGAAAGATCTACAGAGGGACCTGACCAGGCTGGATCCATGGATGGAGGGCAGGAAGGGTCTGCAGAGGGATCTGGCCAGGCTGGATCCATGGATGGAGGGCAGGAAGGGTCTGCAGAGGGATCTGGCCAGGCTTGATCCATGGATGGAGGGCAGGAAGGGTCTGCAGAGGGATCTGGCCAGGCTGGATCCATGGAGGGAGGGCAGGAAGGGTCTGCAGAGGGATCTGGCCAGGCTTGATCCATGGAGGGAGGGCAGGAAGGGTCTGCAGAGGGATCTGGCCAGGCTGGATCCATGGAGGGAGGGCAGGAAGGGTCTGCAGAGGGATCTGGCCAGGCTGGATCCATGGATGGAGGGCAGGAAGGATCTGCAGAGGGATCTGGCCAGGCTGGATCCATGGAGGGAGGGCAGGAAGGGTCTGCAGAGGGATCTGGCCAGGCTGGATCCATGGATGGAGGGCAGGAAGGATCTGCAGAGGGCTCTGGCCAGGCTGGATCCATGGAGGGAGGGCAGGAAGGGTCTGCAGAGGGATCTGGCCAGGCTGGATCCATGGAGGGAGGGCAGGAAGGGTCTGCAGAGGGATCTGGCCAGGCTGGATCCATGGATGGAGGGCAGGAAGGATCTGCAGAGGGCTCTGGCCAGGCTGGATCCATGGAGGGAAGGCAGGAAGGGTCTGCAGAGGGATCTGGCCAGGCTGGATCCATGGAGGGAGGGCAGGAAGGGTCTGCAGAGGGATCTGGCCAGGCTGGATCCATGGAGGGAGGGCAGGAAGGGTCTGCAGAGGGATCTGGCCAGGCTTGATCCATGGAGGGAGGGCAGGAAGGGTCTGCAGAGGGATCTGGCCAGGCTGGATCCATGGATGGAGGGCAGGAAGGGTCTGCAGAGGGATCTGGCCAGGCTGGATCCATGGAGGGAGGGCAGGAAGGGTCTGCAGAGGGATCTGGCCAGGCTGGATCCATGGAGGGAGGGCAGGAAGGGTCTGCAGAGGGATCTGGCCAGGCTGGATCCATGGATGGAGGGCAGGAAGGATCTGCAGAGGGCTCTGGCCAGGCTGGATCCATGGAGGGAGGGCAGGAAGGGTCTGCAGAGGGATCTGGCCAGGCTGGATCCATGGAGGGAGGGCAGGAAGGGTCTGCAGAGGGATCTGGCCAGGCTTGATCCATGGAGGGAGGGCAGGAAGGGTCTGCAGAGGGATCTGGCCAGGCTGGATCCATGGAAGGAAGGCAGGAAGGGTCTGCAGAGGGATCTGGCCAGGCTGGATCCATGGAGGGAGGGCAGGAAGGGTCTGCAGAGGGATCTGGCCAGGCTGGATCCATGGAGGGAGGGCAGGAAGGGTCTGCAGAGGGATCTGGCCAGGCTGGATCCATGGAGGGAGGGCAGGAAGGGTCTGCAGAGGGATCTGGCCAGGCTGGATCCATGGATGGAGGGCAGGAAGGGTCTGCAGAGGGCTCTGGCCAGGCTGGATCCATGGAAGGAAGGCAGGAAGGGTCTGCAGAGGGATCTGGCCAGGCTGGATCCATGGAGGGAAGGCAGGAAGGGTCTGCAGAGGGATCTGGCCAGGCTGGATCCATGGAAGGAGGGCAGGAAGGGTCTGCAGAGGGATCTGGCCAGGCTGGATCCATGGAGGGAGGGCAGGAAGGGTCTGCAGAGGGATCTGGCCAGGCTGGATCCATGGAAGGAAGGCAGGAAGGGTCTGCAGAGGGATCTGGCCAGGCTGGATCCATGGATGGAGGGCAGGAAGGGTCTGCAGAGGGATCTGGCCAGGCTGGATCCATGGAAGGAAGGCAGGAAGGGTCTGCAGAGGGATCTGGCCAGGCTGGATCCATGGAAGGAAGGCAGGAAGGGTCTGCAGAGGGATCTGGCCAGGCTGGATCCATGGAGGGAGGGCAGGAAGGGTCTGCAGAGGGATCTGGCCGGGCTGGATCCATGGAGGGAGGGCAGGAAGGGTCTGCAGAGGGATCTGGCCAGGCTGGATCCAAGCTAAGCACCAGAAGCAGGAGCAGAAGCACCACTCTAGAGTAGCATCTCCTCATCTCGCCACCACCCGGTGCTCTAGGTCTCCACAAACACCTCCTAAACCCGGTTGTGGTGCTTCTCTTTCGTTTTCCCTCCTCATCCACACATCATCCTTCTCCACGAGTTCCCTGACGGTTTCCGCGTTTCTCTCCATTGCTCCTGTCGATTCCCATTCAGCCAATGGATGCACCTCTCTCGGCTTTAGTCCAGAAGATTCTTAGAGAGAGAGCTTGGGAATCCTCCCCAGTCCCTTGACTTGCTGGACAGACAGAAGATATGGAAGCAAGAGATTCCAGACATCCACAAACACCTCTGGAAGTGCTCCGGAGCCCGGCATTCCCAGAGAACAGCGGTGCCGCTAACATCAGAGCTGCAAAATCCATCAAGGAGGAGCAGGCGCCTTCCCAGGCACCAGCTCCAGTGCCCACGTGGCACGAGGGATGGTGGAGCTAAAGGGGATGAGCTGGGAGGGTTGAGTTCAGGTTCTGAGTGAATTCCCATAGGATAGAATGGGATCTTCGGTCGTGGAAAACACGGAGCGAAAGGCTGGACAGCTGGGTTGAGCACAGGGAAAGCCAAAACCAGGTGTGAGTCTCCAAGAGTGGCCTCAACCATCCAGGTTTTCTGCTGCCAAAGGGTGTCCTGGCTCCTTCCACCCTCCTCCTGCTGCTCCCTGTGTGCTGGCTTGGCTCCTGACACGCTTCCAAGGAATTTAGTTCAACCTTCTCGGCTCCGCAGGAGGAGAGAGCCCTTGGTCACACCGGAGAGGAGACTCGGTCCAAGGAAGCCTCTTGCGAGCCACCGAGGAACCAGGATGGAGGGGATGGGGCTGGAGATGGCCCCAAGGCTGTTCCTGCTGGGAAAACACAGTCCAGAGAGCCACCAGGGAGGATCCACACTCCTCGTTTGTGCTTTATCATAGAACAGTTTGGGTTGGAAGGGAACTCCGAGCCCCTCTAGTTCCAGCCCCCTGCGATTGGCAGGGACACCTCTCACCAGACCAGGCTGCTCAAGCTCCATCCAACCTGGTCTTCAACCATTCCAGGGATGGGGCAGCCACAGCTTCCTTGGGCAACCCGTTCCAGGGCCTCCCCGCCCTCATCGTGAAGAGATTCCTCTTTATATCCAGTCTAAATCTGCCCCTCTCCAGTTTAAAGCCGTTGCCTCTCATCCTATCACTCCAAGCCTTCGTAAACAGTCCCTCCCCAGCTTTCTTGGAGCCCCTTCACGTACCGGAAAGTCACCCAAAGATCTTCTCGGATCCTTCTCTTCTCCAGGCTGAACAACCCCAACTCTCCCGGCCTGTCCCTGTCCTGCTCCAGCCGCCGCATCATCCTTGGAGCCTCTTCTGGACCTGCTCCATCACCAGGCATGAGGTTTAACGAGGCCAAACGGCGGGTCCTGCACTTGGGGCACAACAACCCCGAGCAGCTCCAGGCTAGGAGACTGTCTAGAAAGGTCCCTGGAGGAGAAAGACCTGGGGGTGTTGGTTGAACAGGAGCCAGAAGGGGCCCAGGTAGCCAAGGAGGCCAAAGGCATCTTGGCTTGGAGCAGCCACGGCGTGGCCAGCAGGGCCAGGGAGGTTCTTCTCCCTCTGGACTCGGCCCTGGGGAGATGGCTCCTCAAATCCTGGGGTCAGTTCTGGGCCCCTCACCACAAGGAGGACTTTGAGGCTCTGGAGCGAGTCCAGAGAAGAGCAACGAAGCTGGGGAAGGGGCTGGAGAAGAAGAGGAGCGTGTGAGGAACCTGGGGGTGTTCAGCCTGGAGAAGAGGAGGCTGAGGGGAGACCTCGTTGCTCTCTCTGACTCCCTGAGAGGAGGTTGTGGAGAGGAGGGAGCTGGGCTCTTCTCCCAAGGGACAGGACGGGAGGGAATGGCCTCAAGCTCCACCAGGGAAGGTTCAGAGTGGACATCAGGATGAACTTCTTCATGGAAAGGGTCATTGGTCCCTGGCAGAGGCTGCCCAGGGAGGGGGTTGAGTCCCCTTCCCTGGAGGGGTTTAAGGGACGGGTGGACAAGGCGCTGAGGGACTCAGGTTAGTGATTGATGGGAATGGTTGGACTCCATGATCCGGTTGGGTCTCTTCCAACCTGGTGATTCCATGATTTGGAGGAACCGGAGCTGTCGCTGCTGCCACAAGGGACAAGGATAACTCGGCATCCTGCCTGACAGCAGCTTTAGTGCTTAACCATCCCACCCAGAACAGGCAATGCCATCCACGATTGAGCGCTCTACAGCGTAATTTAAGCTTAGGGCTAAAAATCCTCCTAATTTCCCAGCAGAAGCAAATGAAAAGGCAAAGAATCCAGCCTCCAGCGATCCCTGCGGAGCAGACCGCGGCTCCCGAAGCCGCGAGTGGCTAAAAAGAGAATCCCACAAGCGGCAGCGGGACCGTGCGTGCCTGCCGATCTCACAGCTCTCCCAGCAGGACACCAAGAATCTCACGGATGGGTCTTCAAACCGCATTCCCTCCTCAGACCCTGCACGTAGCTCCAATTCTTTCTCCAATAATTCCCACGCGTGAAACCACAACAGCAGCTCCAGAGCGAAGAAGGGGAGCGGGACGCGGTAAGGATCAACGAGCAAGGAAGGACCCAAGCCACTGCTGGAACGCTTTCCCATCATAATACCCAGTTTTCCCGGCAATTCCAACACCAAGGTGGAATTCTCCTTGCACTCATCAAGTTGCTTGGAGGAGCTGATGCTCCTAACGTGATGTTGCCACTGATTTCAGCCCCCCTGGTGTAACACGAAGACCTTGGGAAGCAGCAGGAGAAGGAAATATGGCTGCAGATCGTACGCGGGGCTCAGGGCTCCACCGGGAAATGTGGCTGTGGATCATCCGCAGGGCTCTGGGCTCCATCTGGGAGCACCAAGCGAGCTGAAACGCAGAAGCAAGAGGCGCGGAGAGCAGAGGCGCTTCCCCCGGGAAGGGGACACAGACCAAATCGCGCTGGGAAAAGGGAGCCCCTTGCAAGAAGCCTGAGTATTTTCCGAAAGGAAACAACAGGTGAGCACATAGAATCGTAGAAGAGTTTGGGTTGGAAGGGACCTTCAAGATGATCCAGGTCCAACCTCCCACTAGACCAGGCTGCCCAAGGTCCATCCAACTTGGCCTTCAACACCTCCAGGGATGGCGCAGCCACAACGTTCCTGGCCAAGCTTGACATCTTTGATGCCTTTTCCCTCTTCGGAAGCCCTGGTAGGACCTTCCCCTGAGAGAGGGAAGCCAGACACACCTCTGCTCCATCTCCAGCGTTCCTGGCTCTGGAGATCTACCCTCTGGGGAGCTCTTTCCGCGCAGAGCCCAGCGGCACATGGAGCTCCTGCGTGGTGGGAACACCACCAGCTCCTGGGCAGCAGGAACGGCCCCACTGCGGTTGGAGAAGTCCACCAAGCTCATCCAGTCCAACCCTCCTGCGTGGGCTGAACCCTGTCCCCAAGTGCCACATCCACATGGTTTTGAAACCCCTCCAGGGATGGGGACGACACCACCACCCTGGGCAGCCTCTGCCAGCCCTCGACCTCAAGGAATTGATCCCAGAATCCACTCTAACCCTTCCCAGGCCCAACTGAAGGTTGCTCCCTCTTGTCCCATCGCCTGGGCCTCGGCGACAGAGCCCTGCCTGGCTCCAGCCTCCTCTCCGGGAGCTGCGCAGAGCCAGGAGGTCTCCCCTCAGCCTCCTTTGCTCCAGGTTAAACAGCTCCAGGTCCTCAGCCGCTCCCAGAAGCCCTTGTGCTCCAGCCCCTTCCCAGCTCAGATCCCTCTGCAGATCCTCCTGCCCTCCAGCCATGGATCCAGATCCCTCTGCACATCCTCCTGCCCTCCAGCCATGGATCCAGATCCCTCTGCGGATCCTCCTGCCCTCCAGCCATGGATCCAGATCCCTCTGCGGATCCTCCTGCCCTCCAGCCATGGATCCAGATCCCTCTGCAGATCCTCCTGCCCTCCAGCCAGGGATCCAGATCCCTCTGCGGATCCTCCTGCCCTCCAGCCAGGGATCCAGATCCCTCTGCAGATCCTCCTGCCCTCCAGCCATGGATCCAGATCCCTCAGCAGACCCTCCTGCCCTCCAGCCATGGATCCACGGCCAGATCCCTCTGCAGATCCTCCTGCCCTCAAAGCAGATCCCACTCCCATCCAACCTGGTGTCATTTCAAAACTGAGTGAGGGAGCACTTGATCCCCTCACCCCGATCACAGATAACGAGATTCCACAGACCCTGTCCCAACCCTGAGCCCTGGAGAACATCGCTTGTTTTGGGATGAGGTGGGATGGGCCTGGATCTAGAGGACCATGGGATGAGAGGGAACAGCCTCCAGTCGGGCCAGAGGAGGGTTAGACTGGATGGAGCCACGCAGGACACAGAGAACGGCTGGAGAACCCACTCGCACGATGCTCACATGAAGCTGCGTACGCGGCCAGGACTCTTAGGAGCACCCAGGAGGGGCTGAGGAGCAGCCAGAGCCTTCCTCTCCCTCTTCTTCATCCTCCTCTGGGCCACTGCCTGTCTCCTCCAGCCCCAGGACCCCCCAAGCCCCAGAAAGACCCTTTCTGGTGGCCAGGACCCCCTCGTGCCACCTTTATCCATGACTAGAGGGGTGAGGAGCTGACAGAGCCTTCCTCCTCCTCCTCTTCATCCTCCTCTGGGCCACTGCCCGTCTCCTCCAGCCACAGGACCCCCCAAACCCCCACAATGAACCTTTCTGGTGGCCAGGACCCCCTCGTGCCACCTTTATCCGTGTCTAGAGGGATGAGGAGCTGCCATGGCCTTCCTCCTCCTCCTCTTCATCCTCCTCTGGGCCACTGCCCGTCTCCTCCAGCCTCAGGACCCCCCAAACCCCCACAATGAACCTTTCAGGGGACCAGGACCCCCTTATGCCACCTTTATCCATGTCTGGAGGGATGAGGAGCTCTCAGAGCCTTCCTCCTCCTCCTCTTCTTCATCCTCCTTTGGGTCACTACTCATCTCCTCCAGCTACAGGACCCCCGTGCTGCCCCCAAACCCCCACAATGAACCTCTCAGGGGGCCAGGACTCCCTTATGCCACCTTGATCCATGACTAGAGGGGTGAGGAGCTGACAGAGCCTTCCTCCTCCTCCTCCTCCTCTGGGTCACTGCCTGTCTCCTCCAGCCCCAGGACCCCCCAAACCCCCACAATGACACTTTCTAGGGGCCAGGACCCCCTCGTGCCACCTTTATCCATGACTAGAGGGGTGAGGAGCTGCCAGAGCCTTCCTCCTCCTCCTCCTCTTCATCCTCCTCTGGGCCACTGCCCGTCTCCTCCAGCCCCAGGACCCCCCAAACCCCCACAATGACCCTTTATGGGGACCAGGACCCCCTTATGCCACCTTTATCCATGTCTGGAGGGATGAGGAGCTGACAGAGCCTTCTTCCTCCTCTTCATCATCCTCCTTTGGGTCACTACTCATCTCCTCCAGCTACAGGACCCCCACTGCTGCCCCCAAACCCCTACAATGACCCTTTCAGGGGGCCAGGACCCCCTCGTGCCACCTTTATCCATGACTAGAGGGGTGAGGAGCTGCCAGAGCCTTCCTCCTCCTCCTCTTCATCCTCCTCTGGGTCACTGCCCATCTCCTCCAGCCCCAGGACCCCCCAAACCTCCACAATGAACCTTTCAGGGGACCAGGACCCCCTTATGCCACCTTTATCCATGTCTGGAGGGATGAGGAGCTCTCAGAGCCTTCCTCCTCCTCTTCTTCATCCTCCTTTGGGTCACTACTCATCTCCTCCAGCTACAGGACCCCCAGTGCTGCCCCCAAACCCCCACAATGAACCTTTATGGGGACCAGGACCCCCTTGCACCACCTTTATCCATGACTAGAGGGGTGAGGAGCTGTCAGAGCCTTCCTCCTCTTCATCCTCCTCTGGGTCACTGCTTGTCTCCTCCAGCCTCAGGACCCCCCAATCCCCAGAAAGACCCTTTCTGGTGGCCAGGATCCCCTTATGCCACCTTTATCCATGTCTGGAGGGATGAGGAGCTGCCAGAGCCTTCCTCCTCCTCCTCTTCATCCTCCTCTGGGCCACTGCCCGTCTCCTCTGGGCCACTGCCCGTCTCCTCCAGCCTCAGGACCCCCCAAACCCCCACAATGACACTTTCTAGGGGACCAGGACCCCCTCGTGCCACCTTTATCCATGTCTAGAGGGATGAGGAGCTCTCAGAGCCTTCCTCCTCCTCCTCTTCTTCATCCTCCTTTGTGTCACTACTCATCTCCTCCAGCTACAGGACCCCCGTGCTGCCCCCAAACCCCCACAATGAACCTCTCAGGGGGCCAGGACTCCCTTGCGCCACATTGATCCATGTCTAGAGGGGTGAGGAGCTGCCAGAGCCTTCCTCCTCCTCCTCCTCCTCTGGGTCACTGCCTGTCTCCTCCAGCCCCAGGACCCCCCAAACCCCCACAATGACACTTTCTAGGGGCCAGGACCCCCTCGTGCCACCTTTATCCATGACTAGAGGGGTGAGGAGCTGCCAGAGCCTTCCTCCTCCTCCTCTTCATCCTCCTCTGGGTCACTGCCCATCTCCTCCAGCTACAGGACCCCCAGTGCTGCCCCCAAACCCCCACAATGACCCTTTATGGGGACCAGGACCCCCTTATGCCACCCTTATCTGTATAAGGAGGGATGAGGAGCTGTCAGAGCCTTCCTCCTCCTCCTCTTCATCCTCCTCTAGGCCACTGCCTGTCTCCTCCCACCCCAAGCCCCCCAGTGCTGCCTCCCAAACCCCCAGAATGACCCTTTCTGGGGGCCAGGACCCCCTCACGCTGCCCATACCCGCGTCTGAGGGGGTGAGGAGCCCTCGGAGCCGTCGGAGCCTTCATCCTCCTCCTCCTCGGTGCTGTCGCTGCCCGACTCCTCCAGCCCCGAGTAGACGCTCTCCTCCTCGCTGTCCGTCCCCTCCTCGCTCTCCACGCTTGGGAACGGCTGGAAAGGAACCGGGAAGGCCCAAGGGGAGAGTGTCAGGGCGGCGACTCCACCCGAGGCCTCACCGGGCCCCGTCCCAGGACTAGGCCGCGCCGCCGGTTACCATGGCAACAAGCCCCCAGCCCCGCTGCCCCGCTCACCTCCGCCATGACTGCGCCCCGCGTGCGGCACCACGTGGGCGCGGGGGGGTCAAAGGTCATGGCCCCGCCCCTCGCCCCGGCTCGCGGGCTGCACCGCGCATGCGCGCCCTGAGAGGGGCGGCCCCTCTATCAAATTGCCGGTCCCGAAGGGGCGTGGGGACGGCGAGGCTCTGCGCATGCGCGCGCGTTGAGGCGGTTTGGGAGCCGGGGGCGTGGCCACGGTGCTTACTGCGCGTGCGCGGACTGGGATTCCGCTCATTGAGGAAGTGTTGGCGTTCGGGGGCGTGGCCGCGGCGCGCTCCGCGCATGCGCATTGCTTGACCAGCGCATTGAGGAGCTCCAGGTGCTGGGGGGCGTGGGAATCCCGGTCACTGCGCATGCGCACGGAGGAATCCGCTCATTGTAGTCTGTGTTTTGAGGCAGGAGGGGAACCCCGCCGCAGTACGCATTCGCACTGCTTGACCAACGCATGGAGGCAGCGCAGGCGCTGTGGGGGGCGTGGGACCCGCGCCGCACTGCGCATGCGCCTTGTTTCACCACCTATTAACGGTGCTCGGGCGTGGGGGGGGGGGCGAGCGCTGCGCCGAGCTGCGCATGCGCACGTTTGTCATGGAGCCGGAGCAGCCCCTGAGGGGGCGTGTCCACTGAATGGCTCTGCGCATGCGCACGGACGTCTCAGCGCATCCAGGCGGGGCAACCGCTGAGGAGGCGTGGCCACGGAAGGGACATGCGCATGCGCACAGTTGTCTCGGTTTATCTAGGCGAAGGGGGGCGTGGGACCCGCTCTGCATTACGCATGCGCACAGCGCGCGCGGCCCTTTACGGAGGCGTACGCGCTGACGCCCCCTGGGGGCGTGGCCCCGCGCATGCGCGTTCCCTCCCCGCCGCGGGGGGGCGCTCGTCTTGCTCGCTTCCCAAGATGGCGGCGGCCATGCCCGGCCCCGCGGGTGTCGGTGCGCAGGGAGCGGCCGGGCCTCGCCTCGGGCTCTGAATTCCCCCCCTCGCCTCCAACCCCGACCCGGACAGCGGCTTCTAGAGACGGAGGTGGGGGGGGAGGGCAACGTGCTTCGTCCCGGCATGGAAGGAGCCGGCGTGGCGGCGGGAGGCGGCGGGGGGAGCAACGTCCCCGCCTTCCTGACGAAGCTGTGGACGCTGGTGGAGGATCCGGACACCGACGCTCTCATCTGCTGGAGCCCGGTGAGTGAGGGGTGGGGGACCTGGAGGTGGGAATCGCTGTGAATTCCCGGCGTGGACAACCCGAAACTCATCCTATTCCCACCCCTGGATGGGCAGAGACACCCCCCCCCACACCTACTGGGTCAGGTCCCACCAAGCTCCATCAAACGAGGCCTTGAACATCTCCAGGGATGGAATCTGGGGGGTTCTGGGTGATGGGAAACAAGAATCGTAGAGCTATGAGATGGTTTGGGTTGGAAGGGACCTCAAAGCTCATCCAGTTGCACCTCCTGCCATGGGCAGGGACACGTCCCACTGGGTCAGGTCCCACCAAGCTCAATCAAACGAGGCCCTGAACATCTCCAGGGATGGAATCTGGGGGGTTCTAGGTGGTGGGAAACAAGAATCGTAGAGCTGTGAGATAGTTTGAGTTGGAAGGGATCTCAAAGCTCATCCAGTTCCACCTCTGGATGAGCAGAGGCACCTCTCACTAGATCAGGTTCCTCCAAGTCCCATCAGCCTGGCCTTGAACATCTCCTGGGATGGGATCTGGGGTTCTGGTTGATGGAAAATGAGAAGCGTAGTGCTATGAGATGGTTTGAGTTGGAAGGGACCTCAAAGCTCATCCAGTTCCACCTCCTGCCATGGGCAGGGACACGTCCCACTGGGTCAGGTCCCACCAAGCTCAACCAAACGAGGCCCTGAACATCTCCAGGGATGGAATCTGGGGTTCTGGTTGATGGCAAGTGAGAATCGTAGAGCTGTGAGATGGTTTGGGTTGGAAGGGACCTCAAGGCCCATCTCCGGGGAGATGCTTTTCATCGGAGATGGCAGGGATAGGATGAGAGGAACGGGTTTGGCTGCAAGAGAGGAGATGGAGATGAGATCTTGGGAAGAAACATTCTCCTGGGAGGACGAGGAGGCCCTGGCCCAGGTTGCCCAGAGCCGTGGTGGCTGCTCCATCCCTAGAAGTGTTGAAGGCCACGTTGGATGGAGCTTGGAGCTCCTCATCCAGCCGGAGGTGTCCTCGCCCATGGCAGGAGGTGGAACTGGATGGGCTTGGAGGTCCTTTCCAGCCACAACTATTCCACGATTCTCCGAAGAACCCAGTACGTCTTCCTGTTCTCCTTTTCCAAAGGATTTTTCCAAGCGTCCAAGAAGAAAAGGAGGGATAGAAGTTTCGCTCTCCAGGCTGGAATTCTGAACTGCTCCTTTCCATCCCAGTTTTCCATCCCGCACTCGTTTCGGGAGTGTTGCTCATCGTTGTGGTTTGGGACGATCCCTGAGGCCAGGGAATTGCTGGGAGCGAAAGGAAAAAGGGATTCGGAATCCTAGGATGGTGGATTCCTTCTCTCTTTGGGTTCTTCTTTTCATCCCACTTCTCCTCTGTGGCTCCTGCGGGAAACTGAGGCACAAGACAAGAGCCTGGAGAGCCGAAGCGCTTCTCTCCAGCCTGGATCCGAGCTTTCTCCCAGAGTTATTCCGATAAATAGATTCATTTCAGCTCCTCGAGGCTGGAGGAATCTTCTTGGAAGCATGATCCGGATGGGTACAACCCTTAGGATTTATGGTTAACTCTCGGATCCGCAGGGAGCGTTGATGGGTTTGATGCCACCTGAGTGGAGAACCCGGCACTGAATCAGGAAATCGGAAATACGGAATATTTACATCTCTTTGCCAGCTCTGTCGGAGGTTTTGGACCGAGACCTTCCTTCTTATGACGGAAAAGCGTGGATCCATGTTATTTCCAGCTCGTTATGGGCAGAGGGCGTGAAAATGGGATGAGAGGGAAGGGATTTTCCTTTGGGAGGGAGAAGGGGAGGCCCACAAGTCCTGAAATTTCTCCTGTCCGGTGGCTTTAATTCATCGTGGAGGCTGGAAAGGCAGGAGGAAGACGGTGGGGACTGTCAGTTGCTCTTCATTCCTGGGTTTGGGATGAAGCCGGAGCTCCGATGGGTGTTGGGATGAGGCCAGGAAGGGAGAGGAGCCGGGAAAGTGAGAGATGGAAATCAGAGAATCGTGGAATCGCTAGGCTGGAAAAGCCCTCTTAGATCATCAAATCCAACCGTTCCTATCTTCCAATAAACCATGGCTTGGAAGATGTTTGGTTAAAGATCATCCAGATGCAACCCTCCTGCCAGGGACAGGGACACCTCCCGCTGGATCAGGTGCCTCCAAGCCCCATCCAACCTGGCCTTGAACCCCTCCAGGGATGGGGCAGCCCCCACTGCTCTGGGCAACCTGTTCCAAGGTCTCCCCACACTCATCGTGAAGAAATTCCTCCTCACGTCCAGACTAAATCTTCCTCTCTCCAATTTAAAGCCGTTCCGCCTCGTCCCGTCGCTCCAGGCCCTTGGAAAAAGTCCGTCCTCGGCTTTCCTGGAGCCCCTTCAGGTGCTGGAAGGTCTCTCTAAGGTCTCCTGGGAGCCTTCTCCTCTCCAGGCTGAACAAGCCCAACTCTCCCAGCCTGGCCTGGGACGGGAGGTTCTCCAGCCCTCGCATCATCCTCGGAGCCTCCTCTGGCCCCGTTCCAGCAGCTCCATCTCCTCCTTCTGCTGAGGATTCCAGAGCTGGACCCAACCCTCCGGCTGAGGTCTCTCCGGAGAGGAGCAGGGGGGACAATCCCCTCCCTCCCTGCTGCCCACGCGGCTTTGGATGCAGCCCAGGACACGATTGACCTTCTGGGCTGTGGGTGTTGAGCTCCTGTGGAGCTTCTCCTTGACCATCACCCCAAGTCCTTCTCCTCAGGGCTGCTCCCAACCCGGTCTCCACCCCTCCTGGCTCTGTGCTTGGAGGTGCCTCAACCAAGGTGCAGAACCTTGCTGTTGACCTGGTTGAACTCCTTGAGGTTCATGCAGCTCCACCTCTCCAAGCTATCCAGGTCCCTCTGGATTTCATCCAGTCCTTGTGGGGCGACAGTGCGTGTAAGGGACCCGAACTGCTTGGAAATCGGAAAATTCTGATTAATTGGAGAGAGAAATCACAGAACCGTGAAATCTCTGAGGTTGCAAAGCTCTCTCAGCTCTTCCAGTCCAACCACCAGCCCGGCATCTCCGTTCCGACTCAACCCTGTCCCTCAGCCTCCTCTCCTGCAAGGCTGGATGGACCCAATTCTCGTGCTGAACTGGTGCCGTGTTCAACACGCAAATTGTAGGATGGATCTCAAAGTTAGGAAGCAAATCCCCCATGTGGTGGTTCCGAAGATTCCGCATCGTAGCCTGGAGCAAAAGAAGCTGAGGAGATACCTCCTGGCTCTGTGTAGCTCCTGGAGAGGAGGCTGGAGCCAGGCAGGGTTCTGCTCCCAAGGACCAGGCGATGGGACGAGATCGAACGGCCTCCAGTTGGAGCAGGAGAGGGTTAGACTAGATATTGGGATCGATACTTGGAGGGGATTTGGGTTTGTTGGCTCCTTTTGGGATAACGGGAATGGATAACGTACTTTTTTTTTTTCCCTGACAGAGTGGAAACAGCTTCCACGTCTTCGACCAAGGCCAATTCGCCAAGGAGGTGCTTCCCAAGTACTTCAAACACAACAACATGGCCAGCTTCGTGCGGCAGCTCAACATGTGTGAGTATCCTGGATCGGGGTCTCATCACTCTCGTCGTGAAGAATTTCTTCCCAAGATCTCAACTCAATCTCCCCTCTCACAGCTCAAAACCAGCCCCCTCGTTCTCTCCCTGATCAAGATCCTCTCCACAACTTTCCTAGAGCCCCTTCCCATACTGGAAGCTGCTCTGAGATCTCTTCTCCAGGCTGGAGAACCCAAACTCTCTCAGCCTGTCCTCATACGGGACGTTCTCCAGCCCTCGCATCATCTCCGTGGCCTCCTCTGCTCTCGCTCCAACAGCTCCAAACCCTTCCCGTGCTGAGGATTCCAGAACGGGACACGGGGCTCCAGGTTGGATCTCCCCAGAGCGGAGCAGAGGGGACAGAATCCCCTCCCTCCCTGCTGCCCACGTGGCTTTGGACGCAGCCCAGGACACTGGTGGCTTTTCGGGCTGCGAGTCCACGTGGCCACCTCAGAACATCTTTTTTGGATTAGAAACGCGGCTCTCTGGTGGAAGACGAGGCCTGCGCAGCAGCTGTTTGCCTGCACAAACCTTCAGGTGGCCAACGGCTCATGATGTTCTCTATTCCTCTCTGAGGAGACCTCAGCCAGAGGGTTGGGTCCAGCTCTGGAATCCTCAGCAGAAGGAGGAGATGGAGCGGCTGGAACGGGGCCAGAGGAGGCTCCGAGGATGATGCGAGGGCTGGAGAACCTCCCGTCCCAGGCCAGGCTGGGAGAGTTGGGCTTGTTCAGCCTGGAGAGGAGAAGGCTCCAAGGAGACCTTAGAGAGACCTGAAGGGGCTCCAGGAAACCTCCAAGCTTTGGAATGATGGGAATGGTTGGACTCGATGATCCGATGTGTCTCTTCCAACCTAGTTATTCTATGAAGCATGGGGCGGCCACCACTGCTCTGGGCAACCAGGGCCGAGGCCTCCCCACCCTCATTCCTTCCTAAGATCTCATCTTGATCGCGCCTCTTTCAGCTCAAAACCATCCCCCTTGTCCTCCCCCTGATCCAGAGCCCGTCTCCAGCTTTCCTGGAGCGCCTTCCATACTGAAAGCTGCTCAAAGGTCTCCCCAGAGCCTTCTCTTCTCCAGGCTGGACAATCCCGACTCTCCCAGCCTGTCCTTGTACGGGAGGTTCTCCAGCCCTCGTATCGTCTCCGTGGCCTCCTCTGGACTTGCTTCAACAGGTCCACGTGGGGAAGTGTGGAGACCTGGCCTTATACTTCAGTGGCAATTCCAAAGGTCCAAGATTGAAGGCTGGAGAGAAGGAGGCTGAGGGAAGACCTCCTGCTCTGCTCAGCTCCCAGCTCTGAAGCCGGATGGGGGTTAGACTTTGCTTCCAAGCACCAGGCGGTGGGATGAGAGGGAACGGCCTCCGGTTGGACCAGGGGAGGGTTAGACTGGAGACTGGGATCAATTCCTTGAGGTCAAGAGTTGGAAGAGGCTGCCCAGAGCAGGGATGGAGTCCTAATCCTTGGAAGGGTTCAAAACCACGTGGATGTGGCACAGGGTGTTGGTTGGATGAGCTTGAGAGGGTGTTTTCCAGGCTTTAATGATCCCGTGATTTTCTCTTCAGCCTCCTAAGCTTTTCTCCCGTTGCTTCTCAGATGGCTTCCGAAAGGTTGTCCACATCGAGCAAGGAGGGTTGGTGAAGCCAGAGAAAGACGATACTGAATTCCAGCACCCCTACTTCATCCGAGGCCAAGAGCATCTCCTGGAGAACATCAAGAGGAAAGTCACCAGCGTAAGTTTGCACAGAAGCTCTTGACGAACTGTCTAAAACCAGATGATTAATTAGGGAAGCACGAGGCTTCTGGAAGTGGTGATGGACGTTGGGATCCCCATCAGACGCTCGGTACCTCTCGGTACTGGTCCCTTTTCCTCATGGATCTCGTTCTCAGTGCTTCCAGCAGTGAGCAGCCTGATCCCGTGGGAAGTGCCCCTGACAGTGGGACAGGGTGGAATTGGATGGACTTGGAGATCCCTTCTAACCAAACCCATTCCATGATGATTCCGTGATGCCTTGAGATTGATTCCATGATGATTCCGTGATGCCTTGAGACAGCAGGGCAGCGCATGGACTGTAGATGTGGTGGAGCAGCAGTTGGCCTCAGGAATTCCAAGGACACTGCTGAACTTTCCAGGCTATTTGATCCATACGGAAGTGTGAAGAAGAATGTTTAGAGAAAGCAGCTCGCTCTTCTTCCTCCTCATGTCCAGTCTAACTCTGCCCCTCTCCAGTTTATCCCCGTTCCCCATCGTTCCATCACCTCAAACCTTTGTGAAACGTCCCTCCCCAGCTTTCCTGGAGCCCCTTCAGGTGCTGGAAGGTCTCTCTAAGGTCTCCTTGGAGCCTTCTCCTCTCCAGGCTGAACAAGCCCAACTCTCCCAGCCTGGCCTGGGACGGGAGGTTCTCCAGCCCTTGCATCATCCTCAGAGCCTCCTCTGGCCCCGTTCCAGCAGCTCCATCTCCTCCTTCTGCTGAGGATTCCAGAGCTGGACCCAACCCTCTGGCTGAGGTTTCCTCAGAGAGGAATAGAGAACATCATGAGCCGTTGGCCACCTGAAGGTTTGTGCAGGCAAACAGCTGCTGCGCAGGCCTCGTCTTCCACCAGAGAGCCGCGTTTCTAATCCAAAAAAGATGTTCTGAGGTGGCCACGTGGACTCGCAGCCCGAAAAGCCACCAGTGTCCTGGGCTGCGTCCAAAGCCACGTGGGCAGCAGGGAGGGAGGGGATTCTGTCCCCTCTGCTCCGCTCTGGGGAGATCCAACCTGGAGCCCCGTGTCCCGTTCTGGAATTCTCAGCATGGGAAGGGTTTGGAGCTGTTGGAGCGAGAGCAGAGGAGGCCACGGAGATGATGCGAGGGCTGGAGAACGTCCCGTATGAGGACAGGCTGAGAGAGTTTGGGTTCTCCAGCCTGGAGAAGAGATCTCAGAGCAGCTTCCAGTATGGGAAGGGGCTCTAGGAAAGTTATGGAGAGGATCTTGATCAGGGAGAGAACGAGGGGGCTGGTTTTGAGCTGCGAGAGGGGAGATTGAGTTGAGATCTTGGGAAGAAATTCTTCATGACGAGAGTGATGAGACCCCGATCCAGGTTGCCCAGGGAATTTGTAGCTGCCCCATCCCTGGAGGGGTTCAAGGCCAGGTTGATTGAGGCTTGGAGGAACCTGATCCAGTGGGAAGTGTCCCTCCCCGTGGCAGGAGGTGGAACTGGGGTGGACGTTGAGGTCCCTTCTGACCCGAACCATTCCATGATTCTGTGACTTTTCTAGGTTTGAAGGAACGTGAGGTTTCGACCAGCGCTCTTCTTGCAGAAAACTTGCTGGATGCAACGTCCTCCAGCGTGAGGGCAGCGACCGGGCTGGAGATGGTGGCGAATCATTTCCAGTGTCAACTTTGAAGCTTTTGTAGGAAGGACACGTTGCTGACGTCTTCCTTTCTGCCTCCAGGTATCCAACATAAAGAATGAGGATATCAAGGTCCGGCAAGACAACGTCACCAAGCTACTGACTGACATCCAGGTGATGAAGGGGAAGCAGGAGAGCATGGACTCCAAGCTTTTGGCCATGAAGCAGTACGTATGTGGGGATTGGTGGCACGGAGGGTTTCCACCGTCGTTTCTCTCTTGGGACGCGTTTTAAGACCTCAGAGAAGGTTGATGCTTGCTCTCCGTTCTTGCCTCTCGTTGTCTCCAGAGCTCAGAGTAGGATTGGGGTGAGGTGGGTGGTGGAGGAACCTTCTGAACACAATTAAAACCCATTAACGATGTGATGGGATGCAGTGGGAAGCTCTTTTGGAGCCCAGCGCTGCTTTGAGGTGTCATTGTTGAATCCGCAAGCGTCCTTCCCCCCGTGAAGGTGACAACGGGAAATTCCCATCTATTTGTGGTGCCGAGGGTGGTTTCCGTCGTGATTTCCTTCCTCTGTTTTGGTTTCTACTGCTCCAGGGTGTCCAAGTCGTTGGGATATCGTCTGCCGTCTGTCTATTCTATCTTCTTTCTCCGGGCTTTTGATTCCCTGCTTGCGCCGAGTTAAATTCCCGTTGGATTGGGCTCTCCTGGTCTTTGCTGTTGGGTTGGGAGGTGGAATGGATCATCCTGCGTCTCACAAATCCATCCTGCGTCTCACAAATCCATCCTGCGTCACCTCTAGAGAGGTTCAGGGCGTTTTTCTCACTCCTGTGGGGCTTCTTTCCTTCCTGCCGTGGTCGTACAGAAGGATTTAGTTATTTTAGTCCAATTAGGTGTTGGAATCTGGAAGCGGGGCAGCAGGAGGTGGCTTACGTCAAGGCTTCTAGCGTTGCCTTGAATTGTAGATGCCTGTGGAGCTGGTGTAGATGCCTGTGGAGCAGGCTTGGAGCAGACCCGACGTGGCCAGCAGGGCCAGGGAGGTGATTTTTGGACTTGCTGAGGCCACATCTCGAATGCCCAGGGGTCAGTTCTGGGCCCTTCACCACAAGAAGGACCTTGAGGCTCTGGAGTGAGTCCGGAGAAGAGCAACGAAGCTGGGGAAGGGGCTGGAGAAGAAGAGGAGCATGTGAGGAACCTGGGGATGTTCAGCCTGGAGAAGAGGAGGCTCGGGGGAGACCTCGTTGCTTTCTCCAACTCCCTGGAAAGGCAGAGTTAGACTGGACATGAGGAGGAATTTCTTCACAATGAGGTTGGAGAGAGCCTGGAACAGGCTGGAGATGTTCCAGGCCAGGTTGGATGGACCTCGAAACAACCTCGCTACGTTCCTTTCTCCAAAGAAAGGAACACCTGGAGGTGTCTTGGAACCCTGTCCCGGTCTTGAGCTCCCACTTGGTGCTCCTCATCTCCGTTCCTGAGGCACTCGCAGCCCTGTGGCCTCTTGAGGTGAAGCTCCTGGGCTCGTATTTAGGACGAGAACATCCACAAATGCGTTTGACGTCTCTGGGCTGCGTTCTGGCTGCTCTCTTGGTTCTCCTAAAGCAAAAAATTAGCTTCGCTAATTAGAAGTGGTCTGTAAACCACTAGGTGGAGTGCGTCCAGCGTCCAGGAGCTCCACGTATCCCGCAGCGTCTCCGAGAGACGCCGCTTTGCCCTCTTTTCGTAGTAACCGGTCGATAAACAGTGTGGTTTGTGCTTTTTGGAAGCTCATCGAGTCAACGGACTCGTGTGAGACAACCACAATTAAAGGGTTTGAGGGAACTATGAGCATCGTGCAACTGCCTAAGGGCAGCTCGTCACCATGAGATCATTTTCTCGTAGAGTCATGGAATGGTTTGGGTTGGAAGGGACCTCAAAGCCTCAAAGTTCCACCTGCTGCCATGAGCAGGGTCACCTCCTGCTGGATCGGGGGCTCCAAACCCCATCCAACCTGGCCTTGAACCCCTCCAGGGATGGGATCCGGGGGTTCTGGTTGACACCAAGTGAGAATCATGGAATCATGAGATGGTTTGGGTTGGAAGGGACCTCAAAACCCATCCAGTTCCAACCTCCTGCCATAGGCAGGGTCACCTCCCACTGGATCAGGGGCTCCAAGCTCCATCCACCCTGGCCTTCAACACCTCCAGGGATGGAGCAGCCACCGCTTCTCTGGAAAACCTGGGCCAGGGCCTTCCCACCCTCCCAGGAGAACATTTCTCCCTAAGATCCCGTCTCAATTTCCCCTCTTGGAGCTCAAAAGAGTTCTCGTCATCCTATCGCTCGCCCTCCCTGACCAAGAGCATCTCCCCAGCTTTCTTGGAGCCCCTTTCCATGCTGGAAGCTGCTTTAATGTCTCTCCACAGCCTTGTCTTCTCCACACTGGACAACCCCAACTCTCAGCCTGTCCTCATACGGGAGGTTCTCCAGCCCTTGGATCATCTCTGTGACCTCCTCTGGCCTCGCTCCAGCATCTCCAGGTCCTTCCTGCGCTGAGGACTCCAAAACTGGACACGGAACTCCAGGTTTGGTCTCCGCAGAGCAGAGCAGAAGGGCAGGATCTTCTCTCTACCTGCTGCTCCCGCAGCTTTGGCTGCAGCCCAGGACACGGGTGGTTTCTGGTCTACGAGTGCACGTTCCCAGCTCACATTTAGCTTCTCGGCCGCCAGCCCCTCTTCTCCTCAGGGCTGCTTCCAATCCATTCTCCGCCCCTCCTGGATTTGTGCTTGGAATCGCCTCAACTCTGCTGGAGGACCTGGCCACTTGGCTTGGTGGAACCTCCTGAGGTTCTCAGGGTCCCTCTTCTCGAGCACGTCCAGGTCCTTTGGGATGACACCTGAGTCCCTCTCCATGCCGTCTCTGGTATGTCTCGTGGTTCTGGTTCCTTGTATCTCAAGATCAGGAATTCATCGGGAGCCACCGTGAGAGAGGGGACAGGAATCTCCTCTCCAGCGGTGGGAAGCGTGTCGGCTTCAACTCCGTCTTCTTCCAGCTGGGAGGCCGCTGCCTTCCCAGATGCCTCGAAGCGAAGGGCGGTCATTAATTACACTAAATTACCGACCTCATATTCGTCCCGTTTCCTTTGGCTCCCGGTCTGCTTTCCGAGCTCCTGGAGCTGTGACTCACCTCAACCAGATGTTTTCTTCCGAGCTTTTTTGGCTTGGAACCGGTTACTTTTTAACCTGACGAGCACCGTTACGGCTGCGGTGAGGTTCTTGGCAGCGTTGAGCTGTCCTGCTCTTCAGCTTCAGGTCTGTCCGTGTCTTTCTGTAATTCCTTGCGGCCGCCCCGTACCTGGAGGTGTTGAAGGCCAGGTTGGATGGACCTTGGAGCAACCTCATCTAGTGGGAGGTGTCCCTGCTCGTCTAGGGGGTTGGAAGTGGAACCAGAAGGCCAACCACGTCCTGGGCTGCGTCCAAAGCCGCGTGGGCGGCAGGGATGGAGGGGATTGTCCCCTCTGCTCCTCTCCGGAGAGACCTTAGCTGGAGGGTTGGGTCCAGCTCTGGAATCCTCAGCAGGAGAAGGAGATGGAGCTGCTGGAACGGGGCCAGAGGAGGCTCCGAGGATGATGCGAGGGCTGGAGAACCTCCCGTCCCAGGCCAGGCTGGGAGAGTTGGGCTTGTTCAGCCTGGAGAGGAGAAGGCTCCCAGGAGACCTTAGAGAGACCTTCCAGCACCTGAAGGGGCTCCAGGAAAGCTGGGGAGGGACCTTCTACAAAGGTTTGAGGTGATGGGACGATGGGGAACGGGGATAAACTGGAGAGGGGCAGAGTTAGACTGGACATGAGGAGGAACTTCATCACCATGAGGGTGGTGAGACCCTGGAACAGGTTTCCCAGGGAAGCTGTGGCCGCCCCATCCCTGGAGGTGTTGAAGGCCAGGTTGGATGGACCTTGGAGCCCCTGATCCAGCGGGAGGTGTCCCTGCCCATGGCACGAGGGTTGGAACTGGATGATTTTTAAGGTCCCTTCCAACCCAAACTAGTCTTTGTTCTTTGAGATGAGGCCTCCTGGCTCTGCGCAGCTCCTGGAAAGGAGGCTGGAACCAGGTAGGGGTCAGGCTCTGCTCCCAAGGACCAGGCGATGGGATGAGAGGGAACGGCCTCCAGTCGGACCAGAGGAGAGTTAGACTGGAGACTGGGATCAATTCCTTGAGGTCAAGGGCTGGCAGAGGCTGCTCGGGGCAGGGGTAGAGTCCCCGTCCCTGGAGAAGCTCAGAAACCACGTGGCTGCGGCACTTGGGGCCAGGGTTCAGTCCTCCTGGGACGGTTGAGTTGGTGGTTGGGTTGGAAGATCTCGGGAGGCTTCTCCAACCGTAGCGATTCCATCATTCTCCGAGCTCTGCAGAACTCGGAGAGCAGGAAGGTGAGACGGGGGCCGGGGGCGGGGGGGGGAGTTGGAACCTGTCGTTCCTGGTGATTCATCGGCTCCGCTCGAATCCGGTGGGAGCGAAAGCGTATCCGTAAGTTTAATTCGAACCAGATTGTTGAAAGCCGCGAGGCAGCCGTGATGTCTACACCTGCTTTTATCGCTTCTCGCCGCGGCTCCGAGCGGGAAGCGCTGCCTTGGGACGCTGAGGGCGCTTCCTCCGTTTAGAAGGCCCCCGTCGCCAACGGAATTCAGTAGTTACGTCTCCTCTCTTGATGAAAATAAATCGAAACCGATCCAAGGACTTGGCCTTCTGCTCCGCCAGTTCCTCCTCGCCGGAATATTTTTACCGTACGCCGGCCACCCCCGTAAATCAAACCGAAGGACCCAGCCCCGTGCAGCTCGTTTTATGGTTCCAGGGTTCCAAAAGCAACGAATCCGTTCTGGTTCGATGCCGACCGATGGGGCTGGAGTTTGGGTTGGAGCGTTTGTCGAAAAGCTCGAAGCCGGTGGCGGGAGGCGAGGGAAAAAAAAAGCTGAGCTAGGACCTAACGACGCCAAGCGCATCGTTAACAGGAGCGAGGTGCTCGGGTTCAAAGCTGCTTCAGACCCTCTAGGAGATGAGTCTTGGGTTTGGATTTCAGCCGAGCTGCACGTCCCTGCTTCTCTCTTCACCGTTTCCCAACGGAGAGCGCCTGTTCCGCTCCGCGGATCTGCTCGGGCGCGGAAAATATGGGGCCCAGGCTGTCCAGCAAAGCCGTAAAATCCGTAAGATGATCTTCCATGACGTCGTTAACCAGGTGTTTTAGGGGCTTACGTCGTGCTTTGTGGGTCCGTGACGTCTCGTATCCCATTCCTGCAGCCTGGCCGAGAGGTGTGAGGTCATAGAATCGCCAGGTTGGAAAGGACCCACTGGATCTTCGAGTCCAACCGTTCCTATCAAGCACTGGATTGATCAGAGATCTTTCGGAGGCGTCTCCGAAGGCAAAACTGGATTTTCCGTGCTGGTTTTTGAGCGTGTGCTCCTTGCGTGAGACCTCACCTAGAGCCCTGTGTCCGGTTCTGGAGTCCTCAATGCAAGAAGGAGATGGAACTGTTGGAACGGATTCCAGGGGAGGCCACAGAGATGATCCAAGGGCTGGAGAACCTCTCATACGAGGACAGGCTGGGGAGGAGAAGGCTCTCTGGAGACCTTCTAGCAGCCTTCCAGTATGGAAAGGGGCTCCAGGAGAGCTGGGGAGGGAAGCTGGATCAGGGAGTGCAGGGATCATAGAGTCACCAGGTTGGAAAAGACCTTTTGGATCATTGAGTCCAACCGTTCCTACCTGCCCCGAGAGGGGATAGGACGAGGGGAGATGGTTTTAGGCTGAAAGAGGGAGATTGAGATGAGATCTTAGGAAGAAATTCTTCATGATGGGAGTGGGGAGGCCCTGACTCCGGTTGCCCAGAGAAGAGGTGGCTGCCCCGTCCCTGGAGGTGTTGAAGGCCAGGTTGGAGGGAGCTTGGAGCGACCTGATCCCGTGGGAGGTGTCCCTGCTTCCAAAGCTCCAGGAAAGCGGGTCAGGCTCTCAGCTTCCCACACCCTTGGGTGGTTCGGTGATGACACTGAGCTGCCTTCTGCCTCTCTGAGCAGGGTGGGAGCTTTCCTGCTTCACGTAGTCAAGGAAAGGCTGGAGAAGCGGGGCTGGGAGAAGCTCAGGAGGTTCAACAAGGCCAAGATCCTACACTTGGGTTGGGACAATCCATGGTTTCCATCCAGGATGGGGGAAGATGCGATGGGAGCAGCCCTGAGGAGAAGGACTTGGGGTGATGGTCAAGGAGAAGCTCAACGGGAGCTCAACACCCACAGCCTAAAAGTCCAACCACGTCCTGGGCTGCGTCCAAAGCCGCGTGGGCAGCAGGGAGGGAGGGGATTGTCCCCTCTGCTCCTCTCCAGGGAGACCTCAGCCGGAGGGTTGGGTCCAGCTCTGGAATCCTCAGCAGAAGGAGGAGATGGAGCTGCTGGAACGGGGCCAGAGGAGGCTCCGAGGATGATGCGAGGGCTGGAGAACCTCCCATCCCAGGCCAGGCTGGGAGAGTTGGGCTTGTTCAGCCTGGAGAGGAGAAGGCTCCCAGGAGACCTTAGAGAGACCTTCCATCACCTGAAGGGGCTCCAGGAAGGCTGGGGAGGGACTTTCTGCACAGTCTTGGGGTGATGGGACGAGGAGGAACGGGGATAAACTGGAGAGGGGCAGAGTTAGACTGGATATGAGGAGGAATTTCTTCACGACGAGGGTGGTGAGACCTTGGAAGAGGTTTCCCAGGGAAGCTGTGGCTGCCCCATCCCTGGAGATGCTCCAGGCCAGGTTGGATGGACCTTGGGCAGCCTGGTGTGGTGGGAGATGGCGTTGGAACTGAATGATCTTCGAGGTCCCTTCCAACCAGACCCATTCTATGATTCTTCACTGAGCTGTGTCGCCGCCGTTGCTCTCCACAGCCGGGGTGGTGAAACCTGTTCATCCAAAGTGTCTTCTGGAGGCAGTAGCGTTCCGTGTTCCTTCACAACCCAGCTCCGCCTGCTGCAATTGGAGCGTCTTATCCTCAGGGGCCTCATCCGCGGGCAGCTGAGCAGCCGAGGGTGTCCGTCTGCATGGAAAAAGCTCTTTTTCTTTGTGCTCTGAGTAGGGTCGGGCAGCTGGACGGCATCTGTGTATCCCGATCGGGATCGACGTCCTCCACCGGGGTGTCCTCCTGGCTGTTTCCGACTGAAAGAAGCCAAACGAGGATTAATGACGTTGTTGTTGCCGGGAACGTGTGTCTGTCGGGGCTCGACTTCTTGCTTCGCAGGGAAAAACAAACCCCAACTACAGTTTGTTGCTGAAATTCATGGAAGGGTAGAGAATAGTTTGGGTTGGAAGGGACCTTGAAGATCATCCTGTTCCACCCTTCTGCCGTGGGCAGGGACACCTCCCACCAGACCAGGCTGCTCAAGGTCCATCCAACCTGGCCTTGAACGTCTCCAGGGACAGGGCAGCCACAACTTCCCTGGGGAACCTGTTCCAGGGCTTCACCACCCTCATCGTGAAGAAATTCCTCCTCATGTCCAGTCTAACTCTGCCCCTCTCCAGTTTATCCCCGTTCCTCCTCGTCCTGTCACTCCATGACCTTGGAAAAAGTCCCTCCCCAGCTTTCCTGGAGCCTCTTAAGGTGCTGGAAGGTCTCTCTAAGGTCTCCTGGGAGCCTTCTCCTCTCCAGGCTGAACAACCCCGACTCTCTCAGCCTGGCCTCGGATGGGAAGTTTGGGTTGGAAGGGACCTTAAAGATCATCCAGTTCCAACCTGATGACATAGACAGGGACACCTCCCACTGGACCAGGTCGCTCAAAGCCCCATCGCACGTGGCCTTCAAGGGCATCCAAACTTCTCCAGGCTGAACAAGCCCAACTCTCCCAGCCTGGCCTGGGACGGGAGGTTCTCCAGCCCTCGCATCATCCTCGGAGCCTCCTCTGGCCCCGTTCCAGCAGTTCCATCTCCTCCTTCTGCTGAGGATTCCAGAGCTGGACCCAACCCTCCGGCTGAGGTCTCCCAGGGAGGAGCAGAGGGGACAATCCCCTCCCTCCCTGCTGCCCACGCGGCTTTGGATGCAGCCCAGGACACGGGGGGTTTCTGAACTCTGAGTGCACGTTTTCGGCTCATGTTGAGCTTCTCCTCCTCCACCACCCCACGTCCTTCTCCTCAGGGCTGCTCTCCATCCCCCATCCTGGATTGACATCACGGGTTGCCCCGACCCAGGTGTAGGACGTTGCCCTTGTCCTCGTTGAACCTCCTGAGGTTCTCCCAGTCCCACTTCTCCAGCCTGTCCAGGTCCCTCAGGATGCCGTCCTCTCCTTCCTTTTCCTTTTCCATCTACGTGAGGCTGGTCCGTGTGGAGTCAAGCGGTGCCGGACTCCTGGGCTTGGAAGGAGACGTCACTGGCAGGTCTGGTTTAAAGCCGGTGGCCACCAAAGTCCCTCAGGGATCAATACTGTGTCCAGTCTTGTCCAATCACAGGGTTACTTGATTGGAAACCTTTGAGATCGTCGAGTCCAACCACACTTTTCCACTCCTAAACCAGATCCCGGAGCACCTCATCTACCAGTCTTTTAGATACCATGAGGGATGAGGACTCCACCACCTCCCTGGGAGGCTCTGCCAGAGCCTGAGAACCTTTTTGTTGAAGGTATTTTTCCTGATGTCCAGTCTGAACCTCTCCTGGTGCTGCTTGAGGCCGTTCCCTCCTCCACTTAGCTGGAAACCTGCACCCACCTCACCGCAACCTCCTTTCAGGCAGTTGTAGAGAGCAATAAGGTCTCTCCTCAGCCTCTTCTCCAGGTTGAGCAACCCCAGGTCCCTCAGAAGCTCCCGGAACCCTTGTTCTCCAGCCCTTTCCCAGCTCCGTTGCTTTCTTCGGACGTGCTCCAGCCCCTCGGATGTCCTTCTTGGAGTAAAGATTCCTAGATCCTTGAGTGCTAGCACGTCGTTCTTCGTTTCCAAGCTCTCTCCGTGCATTTTGTTGGCTCAACTCTTGCTCTTTCAGCCTTGCGAGATGTGGTCTGGGCTTTTCTGACCTCTAAATTAGACGAACGTAATGAATTGGTTTATGACCTTGCGGTTGCTCAGGCTCCAGCTGTTCCCACGTCGGAGCCAAGACTCCGACTCCGCTCCCGTGGCCTCCACACGTCCGTCTGCTCCGGAGGGACTTGGGCTGGCTTGGAGTCAACCATCAGCTTGAGCTTCGAGCTGCTTGGACGGCTTAAAACGCCGAGTAAAATGTGGGATCCGTGTGTTTTCTCCACGCTGCTGCTTTTTATGAGCTTGGACCTGGCTTAGGATCATCCAAAGCCGGGGGTTAAAGACCTGTGGAGACCTCATCTTTCAGCACCGTGGTCTCAATCCGAGATTAATTAAAGCCCCAGCATGACGTAGGATGTTAAAATAACTCAGCTGCACCAGCGTCTCCTACCTCAGGTTCTCCAATATGGTCTGTGATGGGATTTTAGCCTTTTGACAGCGGGATTTTCTCTCTGATCCAGCTGCAGGCGTCAGGGGGTGGGACTGGATGGGCTTTGAGGTCCCTTCCAACCCTTCTTTGCCTGCAGCCAGAGAGCCGATGCCGTCAGCTCGTGGTTCTGGAGGCAGCAGGCTCACAGCTTCTCTCCAAGAGCCACTTGGAGTCGTAGACTAGTTTGGGTTGGAAGGGACCTATCCAAGCCCATCCAGTTCCACCTCCTGCCATGGACTGGGACACCTCCCACTGGATTAGGTTGCTCCAAGCCCCATCCAACCTGGTCTTCAGCACCTCCAGGGATGGGGCAGCCACCAAAATCAACCATGGGGTCACATCAACCCCATCTACGCTCCAGGCTTGGGGAAGAGCGACTGGAAAAGGCCCCGGGGTGCTGGTCGGCAGCACAAGCCGGTAGCGTGACCAGGTGGCCAAGGTGGCCAACGGCATCCGGGCTCGGATCAGCCCTGGGGTGGCCACCAGGAGCCGGGTAGGGATCGTCCCCTTGCACTCGTGAGGTGGCACCTCGACTCCTGGGCTCAGTTTTGGGCTCTGAGCTCCAAGAAAGACCTGGAGGTGTGGAGAAGGGATCAGAGCTGGAGCACAGGGAGAGGCTGAGGGACCTTCTTAACCTGGAGCAAAGGAGGTTGAGAGGAGACCTCCTGGCTCTGCACAGCTCTGGAAAGGAGGTTGGAACTAGGTGGGGGTCGGGCTCTTCTCCCAAGGACCAGGCGATGGGTTGAGAGGGAACAACCTCCGGTTGGGCTCCAGGGGAGGGTTAGACTGGAGACTGGGATCAATTCCTTGAGGTCACGGGCTGGCAGAGGCTGCCCAGGTGAGTCCCCATCCCTGGAGGGGTTGAAATCCATGTGGATGAGGCACTTGGGGACAGGATTCACTTGGCACAGGGGTGTTGGGCTCGTGGTTGGACTGGAGGAGCTTGGAGGGCTTTGCCAACCTCAACGATTCCATGAATCTCTGATTCCTCCGCGTTATCGGTACCGGTTGGGACAGAGCCCGACCCCACCAGCAGGTTCTGCTGCTTCTCCCACCGCGTTGATCCCCCTGGCCGAGGTTGGAGCCGCGGCAGCCGCTCTCAGCTCCCAGTGTCCTTTTCCAAACTGAATCCTTCGCCGATCCTGTGAACCAGAGGTGCTGATCTCCGACGGCGACACAAGCGTGGGGGGCACGTTGCTCTCCTGGAGCCGTCTCCAGGCACCAGCCTGCGGGGTTCGGAGCTTCTGGAGGTACAGGTGATGCCCCCCGACGTTTAATGGTCCTCAGTAGATTCATTTTCCTTTGTTTGGTTTCATCCCGTGACGGCTCCTGGGAGGCGCGGGTCCGCATCTTAATTACGTGGCGTCTGGAGAAGCGGAGCCCCTTTGTTCCTGCTGAATCTGCCAGCTGCTGACTTCAGCTGAGCTCCGACCTCCCCGAGCAGGACGGAGAGGGAACGCTGGCTCTTTGCGTCCCAGCTCTTTTGTCTTTGGGCTTCACGGCCGTGGGATGGCCCCCAGTCTACCCCGCGGCGCCTCCTCGAAGCCCAAAACCGTGGGGTTCTGCCCCCTCTCCTGCTCTCTTTGCTCTGCCCCGACGTGTGGCTCGTTAACATTTTCGGGCGGCGGTTAAAACAGATTTTGCGATTCTATGAAATCCGAGATAGGTGGAGAACGGCTTGGGAGAAGGACTCGGGGTGCTGGAGGAGGAGAAGCTCAACAGGAGTCGACGACATGTGCTCCCAGCCCAGAAAACCCCCCGTGTCCCAAAGCTGTGGCACCAGGAGGGGATTCTGCCCCTCTGTTCTGCTCTGGTGAGACCCAAACCTGGAATTCTGCGTCCAGCTCTGGAATCCTCAGCAGAAGGAGGAGATGGAGCTGCTGGAACGGGGCCAGAGGAGGCTCCGAGGATGATGCGAGGGCTGGAGAACCTCCCGTCCCAGGCCAGGCTGGGAGAGTTGGGGTTGTTCGGCCTGGAGAGGAGAAGGCTCCCAGGAGACCTTAGAGCAGCTTCCAGTAGGGAAAGGGGCTCCAGGAAAGCTGGGAAGATGCTTTTGAGGAAGGAGTGCAGGGAGAGGACGTGGGGAATGGCTTTGAGCTGATAGAAGGGAGGTTGACAGGAGATTTTGGGAAGAAATTCTTCACGATGAGGGTGGGGAGTCCCTGGCCCAGGTTATCCAGGGCTGCGCCATCCCTGGAGGGGTTGAAGGCCAGGTTGGATGGGGCCTGGAGCCCCTGATCCAGCGGGAGGTGTCCGTACCCATGGCAGGAGGTGGAACTGGATGGGCTTGGAGATCCCTTCCAACCCAAACCATCTCATGGCTCCATGAATCTCACTTGCCATCAACCGGAACCCCTGGATCCCATCCCTGGAGGTGTTGAAGGCCAGGTTGGATGGGGCTTGGAGCCCCTGATCCACTGGGAAGTGTCCGTACCCATGGCAGGAGGTGGAACTGGATGGGCTTGGAGATCCCTTCCAACCCAAACCATCTCATGGCTCCATGAATCTCACTTGCCATCAACCGGAACCCCCAGATCCCGTGCCTGGAGGTGTTGAAGGCCAGGTTGGATGGGGCTTGGAGGCCCTGATCCACTGGGAAGTGTCCGTACCCATGGCAGGAGGTGGAACTGGATGGGCTTGGAGATCCCTTCCAACCCAAACCATCTCATGGCTCCATGAATCTCACTTGCCATCAACCGGAACCCCCAGATCCCGTGCCTGGAGGTGTTGAAGGCCAGGTTGGATGGGGCTTGGAGCCCCTGATGCAGCGGGAAGTGTCCATACCCATGGCAGGAGGTGGAACTGGATGGGCTTGGAGATCCTTTCCAACCCAAACCATCTCATGGCTCCATGAATCTCACTTGCCATCAACTGGAACCCCTGGATCCCATCCCTGGAGGTGTTGAAGGCCAGGTTGGATGGGGCTTGGAGCCCCTGATCCAGCAGGAAGTGTCCGTACCCATGGCAGGAGGTGGAACTGGATGGGCTTGGAGATCCCTTCCAACCCAAACCATCTCATGGCTCCATGAATCTCACTTGCCATCAACCGGAACCCCCGGATCCCGTGCCTGGAGGTGTTGAAGGCCAGGTTGGATGGGGCCTGGAGCCCCTGATCCAGCAGGAAGTGTCCGTACCCATGGCAGGAGGTGGAACTGGATGGGCTTGGAGATCCCTTCCAACCCAAACCATCTCATGGCTCCATGAATCTCACTTGCCATCAACCGGAACCCCCAGATCCCGTGCCTGGAGGTGTTGAAGGCCAGGTTGGATGGGGCTTGGAGGCCCTGATCCACTGGGAAGTGTCCGTACCCATGGCAGGAGGTGGAACTGGATGGGCTTGGAGATCCCTTCCAACCCAAACCATCTCATGGCTCCATGAATCTCACTTGCCATCAACCGGAACCCCCGGATCCCATCCCTGGAGGTGTTGAAGGCCAGGTTGGATGGGGCTTGGAGCCCCTGATCCAGTGGGAGGTGTCCGTACCCATGGCAGGAGGTGGAACTGGATGGGCTTGGAGATCCCTTCCAACCCAAACCATCTCATGGCTCCATGAATCTCACTTGCCATCAATCGGAACCCCCGGATCCCATCCCTGGAGGTGTTGAAGGCCAGGTTGGATGGGGCTTGGAGGCCCTGATCCACTGGGAAGTGTCCGTACCCATGGCAGGAGGTGGAACTGGATGGGCTTGGAGATCCCTTCCAACCCAAACCATCCCAGGTCTCTAGGATGCCTCTCGTGTCTCCACCTGCCTCTAAAAACCCAGCGATTCCGAGCATCCTCACGCGCCGATGAGCGTGACGGCTCGCACGGCTGCTTTTCCTTTCAATTGACAAATAGGGGCTCCTAAAAAATACTCATTTCTTTAACAGCTGTGAAGCCAAACGCGGCTTTTACCCGGAGTGATTTTATCGGAGGGCGGTTTCCCTGGTAATTAGAGCTCTTTGGAGGGCGGTCGGTCACGCAGGACGCCCGGGTCTCCTGAGGACGCGATGGACGAGCCGCCCTCCTGGCAGCAGGAGATAACGAACGGCATTCCCGGTCTAGTAAATGACGTTCCCGGTTTAATAAATGCCATTCCCGGTCTGGCAGAGCCACGCGGGCGTCCGAAGCCCCCGGGTTTCAGCACAAAGAACCCTTGGCCCAGTTCCACACTGAGCCCCAAGTTCTGGAGCTCCTGGACGTCAATCCAATCTCCAGCGAGGTCCTGGCTGCACGGGGCAAGGAGAAGCGGAGACCAGGAGGGGCTGGGAACAGGTAGCACTTGGCTCAGCTGATCCCGTGTGCTCCCTGCTGCTGGAGAGGCTCCACTCTCTGCTCTGAGCCCCAAATTCTGCAGCTCTTGGACCTCATTCCTGTTTCCAGGGAGGTCCTGGCTGCACGGGGCAAGGAGAAGCGGAGACCAGGAGGGGCTGGGAACAGGTAGCACTTGGCTCAGCTGATCCCGTGTGCTCCCTGCTGCAGGAGAGGATCCACTCTCTGCTCTGATCCCCAAATTCTGCAGCTCCTGGACCTCATTCCCAGCTCCAGCGAGGTCCTGGCTGCACAGGGCAAGGAGAAGCGGAGACCAGGAGGGGCTGGGAACAGGTAGCACTTGGCTCAGCCGATCCTGTGTGCTCCCTGCTGCAGGAGAGGATCCACTCTCTGCTCTGAGCCCCAAATTCTGCAGCTCTTGGACCTCATTCCTGTTTCCAGGGAGGTCCTGGCTGCACGGGGCAAGGAGAAGCGGAGACCAGGAGGGGCTGGGAACAGGTAGCACTTGGCTCAGCCGATCCCGTGTGCTCCCTGCTGCAGGAGAGGATCCACTCTCTGCTCTGAGCCCCAAATTCTGCAGCTCCTGCACCTCATTCCCAGCTCCAGGGAGGTCCTGGCTGCACGGGGCAAGGAGAAGCGGAGACCAGGAGGGGCTGGGAACAGGTAGCACTTGGCTCAGCTGATCCCGTGTGTTCCCTGCTGCAGGAGAGGCTCCACTCTCTGCTCTGAGCCCCAAATTCTGCAGCTCCTGCACCTCATTCCCAGCTCCAGGGAGGTCCTGGCTGCACGGGACAAGGAGAAGCGGAGACCAGGAGGGGCTGGGAACAGGTAGCACTTGGCTCAGCCGATCCTGTGTGCTCCCTGCTGCAGGAGAGGCTCCACTCTCTGCTCTGAGCCCCAAATTCTGCAGCTCCTGCACCTCATTCCCAGCTCCAGGGAGGTCCTGGCTGCACGGGGCAAGGAGAAGCGGAGACCAGGAGGGGCTGGGAACAGGTAGCACTTGGCTCAGCTGATCCCGTGTGCTCCCTGCTGCAGGAGAGGATCCACTCTCTGCTCTGATCCCCAAATTCTGCAGCTCCTGCACCTCATTCCCAGCTCCAGGGAGGTCCTGGCTGCACGGGGCAAGGAGAAGCGGAGACCAGGAGGGGCTGGGAACAGGTAGCACTTGGCTCAGCTGATCCCGTGTGCTCCCTGCTGCAGGAGAGGATCCACTCTCTGCTCTGAACCCCAAATTCTGCAGCTCCCGCACCTCATTCCCAGCTCCAGCGAGGCAGGGACGTTGTCTCCGCGGGGCAGCAGTTTAGGAGAAGCAGGTGTGGAGCGGAGCTGGGCGAGGCAGCCTCGTCACAAATTGCATCCACACGATGCTTCAAAGCTCTCGGAAGGACTCCCAAATGGAATGTCTTTAGTTACCCCTGTAAACTCCTGGCTGGAGTTTAATTGCCTCATAAAACCGTATGTTAAACCAATCCTAAAGGGATTTGTGCCGCTCTCGGATCGGTTTAACCCTTCGGGGACCCCCGTCTCCAGCTGTTTCTCTCCCGCTCCGTAATGAGCCCTCACCCCTTTTCCTTTCTTCGCCTCTGATGATCCATCACCAGGCTCCGATCTCCCAGACCTCGACCTCTGTGCTGGCTCAGGTGCTGCCGGGGCAGCGAGCGGCTCCGCGCGGCCGATTCCATCCCAGCCCGGCTCCTGGGGGACTCGGACGGCGGCCGCAGGGCTGTTCCTCATCCCATCCTGACGGCAGCTTCTCCGCGTGCCGGTTCTGTCCCGGGGCCAATCTGGGAGCCGCGTTCAGCTGCTCCGCGCCCGGGAGAGCTCGGCTAATTTACAGCCTCCCCCGAATCCCCGCCGGGCTTCGGCTGCGTAATTGGCAGCCGGAGCGTTGGGAACGATGCCGCAGCTGCACCCGGAGATAGACGGCAGCACCGGCTCCTGACCCGCTGCCTCTCGCGTCTCGGCTGGTGGGGACGCTCCAGATTCGCTGCTCGATGCCCCCCGTCACCCCACGATTTCGCTGAAAGGCAGCAGCGAGGTTATCGGCTCCTCCGGCGCCGGAGAGGAGCAGGCAACGCGGCGCGACCGTGCTCTCCGAGAGGAAAATCCAGCCCTTTATTCAAGTCTTTTGCCTACATCTGGAAGTTTGGAGAAAGGTAGAATGGTTTCTTGGGATGCTCTAAGCCAACCCAAACCATCTCATGGCTCCATGAATCTCACTTGCCATCAATTGGAAGCCCCGGATCCCATCCCTGGAGCGGCTCAAGGCCAGGTTGGATGGGGCGTGGAGCCCCTGATCCAGTGGGAGGCGGCCCTGCCCATGGAACTGGATGAGGTTTGAGGTCCCTTCCAACCCAAACCATCTCATAGTTCCATGATTATCCCTTGGTGTCAACCAGAACCCACAGATCCCATCCCTGGAGGTGTTGAAGGCCACGTTGGATGGGGCTTGGAGCCCCTGATCCAGTGGGAGGTGGCCCTGCCCATGGAACTGGATGAGGTTTGAAGTCCCTTCCAACCCAAACCATCTCATAGTTCCACAATTATCCCTTAGTGTCAACCAGAACCCGCAGATCCCATCCTTGGAGGGGTTCAAGTCCAGGTTGGATGGGGCTTGGAGCCTCTGATCCAGTGGGAGATGTCCCAGCCCATGGAACTGGATGAGCTTTGAGGTCCCTTCCAACCCAAACCATCTCATAGTTCCACAATTATCCCTTGGTGTCCACCAGAACCCGCAGATCCCATCCCTGGAGGTGTTGAAGGCCACGTTGGATAGGGCTTGGAGCCCCTGATCCAGTGGGAGGCGGCCCTGCTCATGGGAACTGGATGGACTTTGAGGTCCCTTCCCATCCAAACCGTCTCATAGTTCCATGATTCCCACTTGCCATCAACCCGATCCCATCCCTGGAGATGCTGAAGGCCAGGTTGGATGGGGTTTGGAGCAACCAGATCCGGTGGGAGGTGTCCCTGCTCGTGGTTGGAGCTGGGTGGGTTTTGAGGTCCCTTCCGATCCAAATCTTTCCATGATTCTGTGATTTCATGTGAGTTTTCCCTCTCTGAGATTTTGCCATCAGGGCTTTGTCAGATTCCACCATCCTCCTTCTCCTCCCTGAAGCCCACGGGAAGCCATCCAGCCGCTCCAGCCTTGTCCCTGCTACTCTGGAACCCTCTGGAATAGGAAGTCTCTCTCTTGGACTGTGCTTGCTACTTCAAAAACCTTCCAGGCAGGGTCCCACAAAGGGGTTCTGGGGGGTGTTCCCCAAAAAGGACTTGGAATGACTGGTTTGAGGAAGGTTCAGCAGAGGGATCTGGCCATGGATCCCTGGCTGGAGGGCAGGAGGATCTGCAAAGGGGTCTGGATCCCTGGCTGGAGGGCAGGAGGATTTGCAGAGGGATCTGGATCCCTGGCTGGAGGGCAGGAGGATTTGCAGAGGGATCTGGATCCCTGGCTGGAGGGCAGGAGGATCTGCAGAGGGATCAGGATCCATGGCTGGAGGGCAGGAGGATCTGCAGAGGGATCTGGATCCATGGCTGGAGGGCAGGAGGATCAGCAGAGGGATCTGGATCCCTGGCTGGAGGGCAGGAGGATCTGCAGAGGGATCTGGATCCATGGCTGGAGGGCAGGAGGATCTGCAGAGGGATCTGGATCCATGGCTGGAGGGCAGGAGGATCTGCAGAGGGATCAGGATCCCTGGCTGTAGGGCAGGAGGATGTGCAGAGGGATCTGGATCCCTGGCTGGAGGGCAGGAGGATCTGCAGAGGGATCTGGATCCCTGGCTGTAGGGCAGGAGGATCTGCAGAGGGATCTGGATCCATGGCTGGAGGGCAGGAGGATCTGCAGAGGGATCTAGATCCATGGCTGGAGGGCAGGAGGATGTGCAGAGGGATCTGGATCCATGGCTGGAGGGCAGGAGGATCCGCAGAGGGATCTGGATCCATGGCTGGAGGGCAGGAGGATCCGCAGAAGGATCTGGATCCATGGCTGGAGGGCAGGAGGATCTGCAGAGGGATCTGGATCCATGGCTGGAGGGCAGGAGGATCCGCAGAGGGATCTGGATCCCTGGCTGGAGGGCAGGAGGATCCGCAGAGGGATCTGGATCCATGGCTGGAGGGCAGGAGGATCCGCAGAGGGATCTGGATCCCTGGCTGGAGGGCAGGAGGATCTGCAGAGGGATCAGGACAAGCTGATTCTTTGGAGCCGCACAGCAACCACCATAGAATCCCCAGGTTGGAAAAGACCCATCGGATCATCGAGTCCAACCGTTCCCATCAGATTCTTCCTGGCTCCGTGGTTTCCCTGCTCCAGCGGGTTGTCCTCACGGCTTTTCCTTCTCTTGCAGCGAGAACGAAGCGCTGTGGCGGGAGGTGGCCAGCCTGCGGCAGAAGCACGCGCAGCAGCAGAAGGTGGTCAATAAGGTAAATCCTGCTCTTCTGGATGCTCCCGTCCTCCTGGGGATGGAGGACCGGGATGTTCCTGCGTTCCTGGGGCTGTAGGACTGGAATTCTCCTGGGGACGTGGGGATGGAGGACTGGGATGTTCCTGGGGGTGCAGGACCAAGAGGCTGCTGCTTAACTGGAGATGGAGGACCAAGATGCTCCTGGGTTCCTCAGGATGTAGGAGCGGGATGTTCCTCAGGATGTAGGACCGGGATGTTCCTGCGTTCCTGGGGATGTAGGACCGGGATGTTCCTGCGTTCCTGGGGATGTAGGACCGGGATGTTCCTGCATTTCTTTGGATGTAGGACCAGGATGTTCCTGCGTTCCTTGGTATTTAGGACTGGAATGTTCCTGCGTTCCTCAGGATGTAGGACCGGGATGTTCCTGCGTTCCTCAGGATGTAGGACTGGAATGTTCCTGCATTCCTGGGGATGTAGGACTGGGATGTTCCTGGGAATGCAGGACTGGGATGTTCCTGCGTTCCTCAGGATGTGGGACTGGGATGTTCCTGCATTCCTGGAGATGTAGGACTGGGATGTTCCTGCATTCCTGGGGATGTAGGACTGGGATATTCTTGCATTCCTGGGGATGTAGGAGCGGGATGTTCCTGCGTTCCTTGGGATGTAGGACTGGGATGTTCCTGTGTTCTAGGGGATGTAGGACTGGGATGTTCCTGCATTCCTTGGGATGTAATACCAGGATGTTCCTGCGTTCCTTGGGATGTAGGACTGGGATGTTTCTGCGTTCCTTGGGATATACGACTGGAATGTTCCTGCGTTCCTGGGGATGTAGGACTGGGATGTTCCTTGGGATGTAGGAGCGGGACGTTCCTGCGTTCCTGGGGATGTAGGACTGGGATGTTCCTGTGTTCCTGGGGATGTAGGACCAGGACGTTTCTGCGTTCCTGGGGATGTAGGACTGGAATGTTCCTGCGTTCCTTGGGATGTAGGACTGGGATGTTCCTGCGTTCCTGGGCATGTAGGACCGGGATGTTCTTGCATTCCTCTGGATGTAGGACCAGGATGTTCCTGTGTTCCTGGGGATGTAGGACTGGGATGCTCCTGCATTCCTGGGGATGTAGGACCGGGATGCTCCTGTTTTCCTGGGCGTGTAGAACCGGGTTGTCCCTGGGTTCCTCAGGATGTAGGACCGGGATGTTCCTGCGTTCTTGGGGTTGTAGGACCGGGGTGTTCCTGGGGATGCAAGACCAGGATGCTTCTGCTTACCTGGAGGTGCAGGACCGGGATGTTCTTGTGTTCCTTGGGATGTAGGATTAGGATGTTCCTGTGTTCCTGGGGATGTAGAACCAGGATGTTCCTGCGTTCCTCAGGATGTAGGACTGGGATGTTCCTGCGTTCCTCAGGATGTAGGATTGGGATGCTCCTGCGTGCCTGGGGATGAGGTTCCTTGCAGGATCGATGTGGTAGCAGAAACTCTATTGAAGACTAGTTTTGATTCTTCCATTTCCATCCCATTCCCTTTAGATTTGGGAAGTCCAAGGGGAATTCGGGCTGGCCGCATCCCGCTGTGGCTTCCCGACCGGCTGCCATGCAATATTTTCCGCCCTCCATCCTGTTCAATCCAGCTCTGGCTCCGCTCCGGGAGCAGGGACTGTGGGTTCTGCTCAGGTCTTCACGCGCCGTAACCGGTTTTCTTTCTCCTTCCTCACAGCTTATCCAGTTTTTGATTTCCTTGGTGCAATCCAACCGGATCCTCGGGGTGAAGAGGAAGATGTAAGTCTGCGTCTCTGCATCCGTGAGGATTTCAACCTTTCCAGGGATGGGGACTCACCTGGGCAGCCTCTGCCAGCCCGTGACCTCAAGGAATTGGTCCCAGTCTCCAGTCTAACCCTCCCCTGGTCCAACTGGAGGCTGTTCCCTCTCATCCCATCGCTTGGTCCTTGGGAGCAGAGCAGAGTCCGACCCCTGCCTGGTTCCAGCCTCCTTTCTGGGAGCTGCCAAGAGCCAGGAGACCTCCCTCAGCCTCCTTTTCTCCTCACTCGGAGCGGTGGTGGCTGCTCCATCCCTGGAGAGGTTCAAGGCCAGGTTGGATGGGGCTTGGAGCCCCTGATCCAGTGGGAGGTGGCCCTGCCCAGGGCAGGAGTGGGACTGGATGAGATCTGGGGTCCCTTCCAACCCAAACTATTCCATGATTCTCCAGGAGAAGCAACCCCAGGGCCCTCACTGCTCCCGTAAACACAGTAAGAGCCGCGCGCTCTGATGAGAAGCTCAACATGAGCTACCAACGTGAGCTCGCAGCCCAGAAACCTTCCCCCGTGTCCTGGGCTGCATCCAAAGCTGTGGGACTAGCAGGGAGGGAGGGGATTGTCCCCTCTGCTCCTCTCCGAGGAGACCTCAGCCGGAGGGTTGGGTCCAGCTCTGGAATCCTCAGCAGAAGGAGGAGATGGAGCTGCTGGAACGGGGCCAGAGGAGGCTCCGAGGATGATGCGAGGGCTGGAGAACCTCCCGTCCCAGGTCAGGCTGGGAGAGTTGGGCTTGTTCAGCCTGGAGAAGGCACCGAGGAGACCTTAGAGAGACCTTCCAGCACCTGAAGGGGCTCCAAGAAATCTGGGGAGGGATGTTCTCCAAAGCTTGAGGTGATGGGATGAGGGGGAACGGGGATAAACTGGAGAAGAGCAGAATTAGGCTGGACATGAGGAGGAATTTCTTCACGATGAGGATGGTGAGACCCTGGAAGAGGTTTCCCAGGGAAGCTGTGGCCGCCCCATCCCTGGAGGGGTTCAAGGCCAGATTGGATGAGGCTTGGAGCAACCAGATCCAGTGGGAGGCGTCCCTGCCCGTGGCAAGGAGGTTGGACAATTCCAATCTGATTTTCCCACCTGTTTTTTCCCCACGTCGAATCCTTCACGTTGGAAGGGAGCGGGTTGGAAGGGACCTCCAAGCCCATCCAATTCCACCCTCCTTTCACGGGCAGGGACGCCTCCCACAGGATCCGATTCCTCCAAGCCTCATCCAACCTGATCTTCAACACCTCCTGGCATGGAGCAACCATGACTGGCACGGAAAACCTATCTCATTGAGTCCCCACCCTGACAAGGAAGAATTCCTCGTATCTCCCCTAAATCTCCCCTCGTTTTGCTTAAAACCCCTCTCCTCCTACCCCTCTGCCCGCTGCTAACGAGCCGGGAACGTCTGATGTTGATGGAGACCCCGTTGCGTGTTGGATTCTGCCCCCACCTCATCCCGTCTCGCCTTGCCGGGTCGTCCCTTTGTGTTGGAACATCACCCGGCGGCGCCATATGGCAGCCGGCACCCCGGCGGGCTTGATTAGTATTAATGAAGAGAGTGGTTTATTAGGGCGATAATGTCCGAGACGCGCTGGGATGATTTATTGGGGAAGGACAACGAGTCTCTCTGCGCCGTTCAAGGGCGTGAAAAGGCTTCCAGACGTGGCCGTGTCCCAGCTGACCGCGCGCAATCCGTCTTCGGAGCAGTCGGCCGTGGGGACGGGAAGCCGAGCAGAGCACGGACAATGCAAACGGAGGTGGCCAGGGACCTAAAAACCTCCTCGGAGGGCTGAGGTTTTCGCGTTTTGGCTCGACAGCCTCGCGAAACGTCACCCGGGGGGGGGGTGCTCGGCGGGTCCCGTTGTGCCGCGAGGCTCCGCTGCACCGGCACCGATCATGGAATCGTGGAATTATCGAGGTCGGCAAAGCCCTCCAAGCTCCTCCAGCCCAACCATCAGCTCAATCCTCTCCTTGATGGCTGAATCCTGTCCCCAAGTGCCACATCCACATGGATTTCAACCCTTCCAGGGATGGGGACTCACCTGGGCAGCCTCTGCCAGCCCGTGACCTCAAGGAATTGTTCCCAGTCTCCAGTCTAAACCTCCCCTGGTCCCACTGGAGGCCGTTCCCTCTCATCCCATCGCCTGGTCCTTGGGAGAAGAGCCCGAACCCCCACCTAGTTCCAACCTCCTTTCCAGGAGCTGCTCAAAGCCAGGAGGTCTCCTCCCAACCTCCTCTTCTCCAGCAGCTCCAGGTCCCTCAGCTTCTCCAGAGCCCCTGCGCTCCGGCCCCTTCCCAGCTCTGATCCCTTCTCCACACGCTCTCCAGCCCCTCCAGGTCCTTCTTGGAGCTCAGAGCTCAGAACTGAGCCCAGGAGTCGAGGTGCCACCTCATGAGTGCAGAGGAACCATCCCTGCCTGGCTCCTGGTGGCCACCCCGGGGCTGATCCGAGCCCAGATGTAGGACCCACTGCAAAGGGTGGAATCTCCCAGGAGCAGCAGGGAAGCTTTTCCAGCTCCGGAGATGTTTCTGCTGCCTGGTTGGGGACAGACGGCTGCACAGAGCCAGGAGGTCTCCCCTCAGCCTCCTCTTCTCCAGCAGCTCCAGGTCCCTCAGCTTCTCCAGAGCCCCTGCGCTCCGGCCCCTTCCCAGCTCTGATCCCTTCTCCACATGCTCTCCAGCCCCTCCAGGTCCTTCTTGGAGCTCAGAGCCCAGAACTGAGCCCAGGAGTCGAGGTGCCACCTCACGAGTGCACGGGGATGATCCTTGCCCGGCTCCTGGTGGCCACCCCAGGGCTGATCCGACTCCGGATTCCATTGGCCACCTGGACGTGCCGCCGGCTCGTGGTCACCCGCTGCCACCAGCACGTCAGGACCTTCACCATGAGGCAGCTTCCAGCCGCTCTTCCCCAAGCCTGGGGCGTCGATAGGGTTGGTGTGACCCCATCTGTGATTTTGGTGGCTGCTCCATCCCTGGAGGGGTTCGAGGCCAGGTTGGATGGGGCTTGGAGCAACCACCGGGAGGTGTCCCTGCCCGCTGCAGGGGTGGAACTGGATGGGCTTTGAGGTTCTCTTCCAACCCATTCCATGACTCTATGAACCCTTAGGGTTTATCCATAATTTCCAGTCCTTCTGGGCATCAGCTGTGGTGCTTCCCTCAACTGCTCGATGGGCAGCGGACACAGGGAGTCATAGAATCATAGAATAGTTTGGCTTGGAAACGACCTCAAAGATCATCTAGTTCCAACCCTCGTGCCATGGGCAGGGACACCTCCCACTGGATCTGGTTGCTCCAAGGTCCATCCAACCTGGCTTCAACCCCTCCAGGGATGGGGCAGCCACAGCTTCCCTGGGAAACCACTTCCAGGGTCTCCTCACCCTCATCGTGAAGAAATTCCTCCTCATGTCCAGTCTAACTCTGCCCCTCTCCAGTTTATCCCCGTTCCCCATCGTCCCATCACCTCAAACCTTTGTAGAAAGTCCCTCCCCAGCTTTCCTGGAGCCCCTTCAGGTGCTGGAAGGTCTCTCTAAGGTCTCCTGGGAGCCTTCTCTTCTCCAGGCTGAACAAGCCCAACTCTCCCAGCCTGGCCTGGGACGGGAGGTTCTCCAGCCCTCGCATCATCCTCGGAGCCTCCTCTGGCCCCGTTCCAGCAGCTCCATCTCCTCCTTCCTCTGAGGATTCCAGAGCTGGACCCAACCCTCCGGCTGAGGTCTCCCCGGAGAGGAGCAGAGGGGACAATCCCCTCCCTCCCTGCTGGTCCCACAGCTTTGGATGCAGCCCAGGACACGGGTGGCCTTCTGCTTCCACTTCCCACCAGTCCTCCAGCTGCTCTTCTCCAAGCCTGGACCACTGCAAGGGGGCACCTAGATGTCCCCTCTGCGGGGCACCAGGACCTCGGCGAGGATTGCCACTTGGATGAGCTCTAGGGATGGGATGTCGGGCTTTGCTGGAGAAGCGTGAGGTCCGAGACCCGGCGCCGGCAGCATGGTGACTCCTGTGGTCTTTGGGAATGTCTTGCAGCCCCTTGATGTTGAACGACAGCAGTTCAGCACATTCCATGCCGAAATACAGTCGCCAGTACTCCCTGGAGCACGTCCACGGCTCGTCCCCGTACGCCGTAAGTACCTCGCGCCCGCCCGGCCTCGCAGAGGACACAGCTCTGCGAGGAGGTCCCGTTGGAGGCTCTTCTCCAGCCGTTGGCTTCCAACCACTTTGGTTGGCTTGGCAAAGGTTTTTAGGGTGGCAGGTGGGTTCTGGTGGAGAATCATAGAATCATGGAATCACCGGGTTGGAAAAGACCCAGCGGATCATGGAGTCCAACCATTCCCGTCAATCACTGACCTGTGTCCGTCAGCACCGCGTCCACCCGGCCCTTATATCCCTCCAGGGATGGGGACTCAACCCCCTCCCTGGTGCCTCCACCAGGGACCAATCACCCTTTCCATGAAGAAGTTCTTCCTGATGTCCAGCCTGGTGGATCTTGAGGCCGTTCCCTGTTATCCCTTGGGAGAAGAGCCCAGCTCCCTCCTCTCCACAACCTCCTCTCAGGGAGTTGGAGAGAGCAACAAGGTCTCCCCTCAGCCTCCTCTTCTCCAGGCTGAACACCCCCAGGTTCCTCACGTGCTCCTCTTCTTCTCCAGCCCCTTCCCCAGCTTCGTTGCTCTTCTCTGGACTCGCTTCAGAGCCTCAAGGTCCTCCTTGTGGTGAGGGGCCCAGAACTGACCCCAGGATTCGAGGAGCCGTCTCCCCCGGGCTGAGTCCAGAGGGAGAAGAACCTCCCTGGCCCTGCTGGCCACGCCGTGGCTGCTCCAAGCCAAGATGCCCTTGGCCTCCTTGGCCACCTGGGCCCCTCCTGGCTCCTGTTCATCCAACCCCCCCAGGTCCTTCTCCTCCAGGGACCTTTCCAGCTGCTCTTCTCCTAGTCTGGAGCTGCTCGGGGTTGTTGAGACCCAAGGGCAGGACCCGCCGTTTGGCCTCGTTAACCCTCATCCCGTTGGTCTCAGCCCATGGATCCAGCCTGTTTGGATCCCTTTGGAGAACCTCAAACCCCTCCAGCAGATCCGGCTTCCACGCAGCTCCGTGTCATCTCCAAACTCGCTCAGGGTGCCCTCGATGCCTTCATCCAGGTCGTTGATGAAGACATCGAGCAGGGCTGGAGCCACCAAGCCCTGGGGCCACCGCTTGTCCCTGGCCTCCGGCTGGAGGTCGCTCCATCTCCCACCACCCTCTGGGCCCTCCAGCCAACCACTTTTCCACCCATGACTGGAACTGGATGATCCTGAAGGTCCCTTCCAACCCCAACTATTCTGTGACTGGGATGAGGCTGAGGATTTGGCTTGCAGACCGTGCAAGAAGTCTGGATTCCACTGGAAGCAGAGAAGGGATGAAGTGGTGCCTCTTGCTGACTTTATCCGTGGTTTGGTCCTCTCCCAACAAAACACACGGCGCGTCAGTCAATTCCTGCTGACCCTCAGCTCCTAATTAACGCGTGACTGTGTTTAATTAGTATTATTCCTTCCAAGGAAGCCTCCTCTCCATCAGGGAAGGTGCTGTGGCTCAGAGCCGGGCTGTGACGCAGAGAATTGAGTCGGTTCTTGGAGGTCTTGGTCCGATCTCAACCTCGTGATGGTGTTCCAGGTGCTCCTCGCCCGGGTGTCACCTTCACCGTGTCACATCCCAGAGGAGCCTCTGGAAAAGTGTGGTTTGGATGGCGGCTGGTGAGGGTAACCCCAGCACAAACCCAGGATGGGTGGAGAAGGGATTGGGAGCAGCCCTGAGGTGAAGAACTTGGGTGCTGGAGGAGGAGAAGCTCAAGAGGAGCCGGCAACGGGTGTTTGCAGCCCAGAAACCAACCAAGTCTTGGGCTGCACCCAAAGCCGTGGGACCAGCAGGGAGCGGGGGGGATTGTCCCCTCTGCTCCCCTCTGCTGAGACCCAACCTGGAGTCCTGGGTCCAGTTTTGGAGTCTTCAGCGCAGGAAGGACATGGAGATGTTGGAGCGAGTCCAGAGGAGGCCACGGAGATGATCCGAGGGCTGGAGAACCTCCCATAGGACGACGGGCTGAGAGAGTTGGAGTTCTCCAGCCTGGAGAAGGCTGTGGGGAGACCTTGGAGCAGCTTCCTGCATGGAAAGGGACTCCGGGAAAGCTGGGGAGATGCTTCTTGATCGAGGAGCGCAGGAATAAGACGACAGGAACGGTTTATGAGCTGGAAGTCGGGAGATGGAGATGAGATATGAGGAAGGAATTTCTTCACGATGAGGGTGGGGAAGCCCTGGCCCAGGTTGCCCAGAGCAGTGGCGGCTGCCCCATCCCTGGAGGGGTTGAAATCCAGGGTGGACGGGGCTTGGAGCAACCGGATCTAGGCTCTTGCCACTCCTGGAGCTGCCTCCGTGGAGTCCGCGTGGCCTCATGAGCTGGAGGAGGGGAGCAGGATCTCTCGTGTTTTCCCTTTGCGTCCGAGAGCTGCGCTTCACTCGCGCGCAAACCCTGCTCTGATAGCTCCTGCGGCTCCGAACGCCGAGAGCTGCTCTCAGGCTGAGCCCCACAAGGGTGGAAGAGCCAGAAAACCACGTCTGTGGCACCCACTGAGGGAAAGGTGTGACGTGCGGGGGGACACTGGTGGCTTTTGATCACCTCGGAGCTTTGCTGATCCAGCAAATCTCACATCCCGAGGTGGTTGGTGTCGGTTGAGATGCTCCCTTCGATCTGGTTCTGTCGGGGCATGCCCTGTGCTGCTGGAACCAGAGAACGGGTTGGGTTGGAAGGGACCTCAAAGATCATCCGGTTCCAAACCTCCTGCCATGGGCAGGGACACCTCCCACTGGATCAGGAGCTCCAAGGTCCATCCAACCTGGTCTTGAACTCCTGCAGGGATGGGGCGGCCACAGCTTCTCAGGGAAACCTGTTCCAGGATCTCACCACCCACATCGTGAAGAAATTCCTCCTCATGTCCAGTCTTAATGTGCCCCTTTCCAGTTTATCCCCATTCTCCATCGTCCCATCACCTCAAACCTTTGTAGAAAGTCCCTCCCCAGCTTTCCTGGAGCCCCTTCAGGTGCTGGAAGGTCTCTCTAAGGTCTCCTTGGAGCCTTCTCCAGGCTGAACAAGCCCAACTCTCCCAGCCTGGCCTGGGACGGGAGGTTCTCCAGCCCTCGCATCATCCTCGGAGCCTCCTCTGGCCCCGTTCCAGCAGCTCCATCTCCTCCTTCTGCTGAGGATTCCAGAGCTGGACCCAACCCTCCGGCTGAGGTCTCCTCGGAGAGGAGCAGAGGGGACAATCCCCTCCCTCCCTGCTGCCCACGCGGCTTTGGATGCAGCCCAGGACACGATTGACCTGCTGGAATGTGGGTGTTGAGCTCCTGTGGAGCTTCTCCTCGACCAGCACCCCGAGTCCTTCTCCTCAGGGCTGCTCCCGTCACATCATATTGAAACCACGGATTTTACCAACCCAGGTGTAGGACCTCATCCTGCTGTCTCCCTTGCTCTTCCCATCCCTGCTTGCCCAACACGGGAAAACCAACCAGTTCTTCTTGACCAAAGCTCTTCCATGACTCCACGTGCTCCTTTATTCCCATCCTCTGATGTTGCCGTTGTCCGTCCGCGGGACTTTGGTGCCAGGAACTCAGCTGAGCTCCCGTCCAGCTCTTTGTAGTGAAATCCGAGCTGTTCCCAGCTCCAAGGTCTCATCCCACCCGTGTCGCTGCGGGGACGTCCCGTTCGGGACAGCCGGGTTGAAGCCGCTGGCTCCTGACATCCAGCTCCGGCTGTGCCAAGGTGATCCTCGTGGATTTTGTAGCTCCTGAAGAGCTGAGCCCCGTTGAGGGGCTCTCCTGCACGCCGACCACCCTCGGTGGTTGCTCTCTGAAGCCGTTCCAGCTCCCGGCTCACCCTTCATCTCTTTTCAAGTCCCTTTATTCTCGCGTGTAGCAAATGGAACCACCGGGAGCTCTTCCAGGTATTGCCGGATGGTCCCAATTATGGGAATCGCAGGTGGTCCGTCTCTTCTCAGGCTTCAGCTTTGATGACTTCCAGCTCCGAACTCAACGGAGACGTGATAGCCAGGCGGGTTTTCAGAGCGAGCTGCCAGCCAGAGCGTTGGATTTTATGGGAATGATGGAGCCTATGAGGAAGATGAGGATTACAGGGAAAGTTGTGGAGAGGGTCTTGATCAGTAGGGATAGGATGAGGGGAAGGGTTTGGAGCTGAAAGAGGAGGGATTGAGGTGAAATCTTCAGAAGAAATTCTTCACGGTGAGGGTGGAGAAGCCCTGGCCCAGGTTGCCCAGAGAAATGATGGATTCACCATCCTGGAGGTGTTCAAGGCCGGGTTGGATGGGGATTGGAGCAACCTGATCCAGTGGGAGATGTCCCTGCCCATGGAACTGGATGGGCTTGGAGGTCCCTTCCAACCCAAACCATGTCATAGTTCCATGATTCTCACTTGGCATCAACCAGAACCCCCAGATCCCATCCCTGGAGGTGTTCAAGACCAGGTTGGATGGAGCTTGGAGCCTCTGATCCAGCGGGAAGTGTCCCTGCCCATGGCAAGAGGTGGAACTGGATGGGCTTGGAGGTCCCTTCCAACCCCGTTCACATCCTGAAGGCTCTGATTGTCATTTCAGGCTTCTTCCCCAGCGTACAGCGGCTCCAACCTCTACTCCCCAGATTCTTCGGCCACCTCTGGACCCATTATTTCCGACGTGACCGAGCTCGCCCAGTCCAGCCCTTCAGCATCTCCCAGCGGGAGCCTCGATGAAAGGTAAGATGTTCTCCTGACATCTGGAGCCATCTCCGTTTCTCAAGGAGCCAAACATTCGAACATCTCAGAAAAAGGGGGTGACCAGCAGGTAGAGAGAAGGTTCTGCCCCTCTGCTCCGCTCTGGTGAGACCCAACCTGGAGTTTTACATCCAGTTCTGGAGTCCTCAGCGCAGGAAGGACCCGGAGATGTTGGAGCGAGGGCAGAGGAGGCCACGGGGATAATCCGAGGGCTGGAGAACCTCCCGTATGAGGACAGGCTGAGAGAGTTGGGGTTCTCCAGCCTGGAGAAGAGACCTTAGAGCAGCTTCCAGTAGGGAAAGGGGCTCCAGGAAAGCTGGGGAGATGCCTTTGATCAAGGAGTGCAGGGAGAGGATGAGGGGAACAGTTTGGAGCTGAAAGAGGGGAGATGGACATGAGATTTTGGGAAGAAATTCCTCACCATGTGGGTGGGGAGGCCCTGGTTGCCCTGATAAGTGGTGGCTGCCCCATCCCTGGAGGGGTTCGAGGCCGGGTTGGATGGAGCTTGGAGCTCCGGATCCAGCGGGAGGTGTCCCTGCCCACGGCAGGAGGTGGAACTGGATGCACTTGGTCTCTTCCCACCCAAACCGTTCCATGATTCTATCGTATCTAAGAACCCTCATGAGCAGGTGGTGGAAAGTAGCAAAGTCCTGGCTGCAAGGGCCGTTCCCAACCAGATTTCACGGAGCATTGTCCCTCTTGGATAATCTGGGCCCAGACCCTGCCACCTCAGCAGGATTTGGGGCTGGAGGGCAGGAGGATCTGCAGAGGGATCTGAATCCATGGCTGGAGGGCAGGAGGATCTGCAGAGGGATCTGAATCCATGGCTGGAGGGCAGGAGGATCTGCAGAGGGATCTGAATCCATGGCTGGAGGGCAGGAGGATCTGCAGAGGGATCTGGGCATGGATCCATGGCTGGAGGGCAGGAGGATCTGCAGAGGGATCTGGCCATGGATCCATGTCTGGAGGGCAATAGGATCTGCAGAGGGATCTGGATCCATGGCTGAAGGGCAGGAGGATCTGCAGAGGGATCTGGATCCCTGGCTGGAGGGCAGGAGGATCTGCAGAGGGATCTGGATCCCTGGCTGGAGGGCAGGAGGATGTGCAGAGGGATCTGGATCCATGGCTGGAGGGCAGGAGGATCAGCAGAGGGATCTGGATCCATGGCTGGAGGGCAGGAGGATCTGCAGAGGGATCTGGATCCATGGCTGGAGGGCAGGAGGATCTGCAGGGGGATCTGGATCCATGGCTGGAGGGCAGGAGGATCAGCAGAGGGATCTGGATCCATGGCTGGAGGGCAGGAGGATCTGCAGAGGGATCTGGATCCCTGGCTGGAGGGCAGGAGGATCCGCAGAGGGATCTGGATCCATGGCTGGAGGGCAGGAGGATGTGCAGAGGGATCTGGATCCATGGCTGGAGGGCAGGAGGATCTGCAGAGGGATCTGGATCCATGGCTGGAGGGCAGGAGGATCTAGAGAGGGATCTGGATCCATGGCTGGAGGGCAGGAGGATCCGCAGAGGGATCTGGATCCATGGCTGGAGGGCAGGAGGATCAGCAGAGGGATCTGGATCCCTGGCTGGAGGGCAGGAGGATCTGCAGAGGGATCTGGATCCATGGCTGGAGGGCAGGAGGATCTGCAGAGGGATCTGGATCCATGGCTGGAGGGCAGGAGGATCTGCAGAGGGATCTGGATCCATGGCTGGAGGGCAGGAGGATCTGCAGAGGGATCTGGATCCATGGCTGGAGGGCAGAAGGATCTGCAGAGGGATCTGGATCCATGGCTGGAGGGCAGGAGGATCAGCAGAGGGATCTGGATCCATGACTGGAGGGCAGGAGGATCTGCAGGGGGATCTGGATCCATGGCTGGAGGGCAGGAGGATCCACAGAGGGATCTGGATCCCTGGCTGGAGGGCAGGAGGATCTGCAGGGGGATCTGGATCCATGGCTGGAGGGCAGGAGGATCCACAGAGGGATCTGGATCCATGGCTGGAGGGCAGGAGGATCTGCAGAGGGATCTGGATCCATGGCTGGAGGGCAGGAGGATCTGCAGAGGGATCTGGATCCATGGCTGGAGGGCAGGAGGATCTGCAGAGGGATCTGGATCCATGGCAGGAGGGCAGGAGGATCTGCAGAGGGATCTGGATCCATGGCTGGAGGGCAGGAGGATCCGCAGAAGGATCTGGATCCCTGGCTGGAGGGCAGGAGGATCTACAGAGGGATCTGGATCCATGGCAGGAGGGCAGGAGGATCTGCAGAGGGATCTGGATCCATGGCTGGAGGGCAGGAGGATCTGCAGAGGGATCTGGATCCATGGCTGGAGGGCAGGAGGATCTACAGAGGGATCTGGATCCATGGCTGGAGGGCAGGAGGATCTACAGAGGGATCTGGATCCATGGCTGGAGGGCAGGAGGATCTACAGAGGGATCTGGATCCATGGCTGGAGGGCAGGAGGATCTACAGAGGGATCTGAGCAGGCTGGATCCATATCCCAACTCCAACCCAAACAATTCCATCTTTCTCTCACCTGGAGAACGTGTCGCGTTGGATTTTTACCCCCTTCCTCCCTCTTTCCCGCAGGATCAGCCCCGTCGTCCGCATCAAAGAAGAACCCCCCAGCCCCACCCGAAGCCCCCCGGCCGAGGAGCCCGTCGCGGGGAACCCCCCCAGCGCCGAAGCTCCTCTCTTCCCCTCCACGTTCATCGACTCCATCCTGCAGGAGAACGATCCCAGCGCCAATCCCGCTGCGGCCGACGGCCCCGCGCAGCCTCCCCCCCAGGAAAAGTGCCTCAGCGTCGCTTGCCTCGACAAGTAAGTTCTTTTCCGAGACCTCTCGGGTCATCTCAGCCACCTCATCCCACTGGTTTTGGGAAGCTTCTGAGATGCTGGTCTTCCGACCAGCCGTGGTCATTTCTCCGTGGAGTTTATCCCTCCTTGGAAGTTCAGGGATGGAGGTTTTGCTTTCCCGTTGCCGTCCTGCTCGGAGCAGCCACCGCGTGACCCCCACGGGTGGAATTCACCCCTCTAGGTGGGAAACCTCACGTGTGGCTGCAAGGACAGCTGGAGGAGGTCGGGATTGTTGCGCTGAAAAGGTCTCATTCCAGGCTCCTCCAGGAGAGGAACGAGTCAGCACGACATCAGCTCCTTCATCTCAGCTCCGGCGCTTCGGAGAATCAGGGAATGGGTTGGATTGGAAGGGACCTCAGAGATCATGCGGTTCCAACCCCATCTCCCACCAGGCCAGGCTGCCCAAGGTCCATCCAACCTGGTCTTCAACATCTCCAGGGATGGGGCGGCCACAGCTTCCCTGGGAAACCTCTTCCAGGGTCTCCCCACCCTCATCATGAAGAAATTGCTCCTCATGTCCAGTCTAACTCTGCCCCTCTCCAGTTTATCCCCGCTCCCCCTCATCCCATCGCCTCAAACCTTTGTAGAAAGTCCCTCCCCAGCTTTCCTGGAGCCCCTTCAGGTGCTGGAAGGTCTCTCTAAGGTCTCCTGGGAGCCTTCTCCTCTCCAGGCTGAACAAGCCCAACTCTCCCAGCCTGGCCTGGGACGGGAGGTTCTCCAGCCCTCGCATCATCCTCGGAGCCTCCTCTGGCCCCGTTCCAGCAGCTCCATCTCCTCCTTCTGCTGAGGATTCCAGAGCTGGACCCAACCCTCTGGCTGAGGTCTCCTCGGAGAGGAGCAGAGAGGACAATCCCCTCCCTCCCTGCTGCCCACGCGGCTTTGGGTGCAGCCCAGGACACGGGGGGTTTCTGGCCTCTGAGCGCATGTTGGCGGCTCACGTTGATCTTCTCATTGACCAGCACCCCAACTCCTTCTCCTCATGTGGGGCCAGCAGGGGCCCAGGTGGCCAAGGAGGCCAAGGGCATCTTGGCTTGGAGCAGCCACGGCGTGGCCAGCAGGGCCAGGGAGGTTCTTCTCCCTCTGGACTCGGCCCTGGGGAGACGGCTCCTCGAATCCTGGGTTCAGTTTTGGGTTCCTCGCTCCAAGAAGGACCTTGAGGCTCTGGAGCAAGTGCAGAGAAAAGCAACGAAGCTGGGGAAGGGGCTGGAGAAGAAGAGGAGCACGTGAGGAACCTGGGGGGGGTTCAGCCTGGAGAAGAGGAGGCTGAGGGGAGACCTTGTTGCTCTCTCCAACTCCCTGAGAGGAGGTTGTGGAGAGGAGGGAGCTGGGCTCTTCACCCAAGGGACAGGGGACAAAACAAGGTGGAACGACCTCAAGCTCCTCCAGGCTGGACATCAGGACGAGCTTCTTCATGGAAAGGGTGATTGGTCCCTGGTGGAGGCACCAGGGAGGGGGTTGAGTCCCCATCCCTGGAGAGGTTTGAGGGCCGGGTGGACGAGGTGCTGAGGGACCCGGGTTAGTGATTGATGGGAATGGTTGGACTCCATGATCCGGTGGGTCTCTTCCAACCTGGTGATTCTGTGACTCTATGGATGTTCTCTCAACCTCCTTGCTCTGTAGGACTCGGCCTCCACCAGACGTGTCTGGGCTCGCTGTGTGGAAGGCTGGAAGCTGGTGAGAAGCTTCTCCTTAGGGATGAGACCTATCGGCTAACGGCTTTTCCCCCCGCGCAGCGCTCGCAGCTGCGGCTGCAGGTGGTGGGGTCAAAAACCAAAGTTGTTGGGTTTTATGGGATGCCAAGAGCTTCTTCTTGGACCGTAGTGAGATCTCAGCCGCTTCTTGGATCTCAGCCGCTTCTTGGATCTCAGCCGCTTCTTAGATCTCAGCTGCTTCTTAGATCTCAGCCGCTTCTTGGATCTCAGACGCTTCTTAGATCTCAGCCGCTTCTTGGATCTCAGCTGCTTCTCAGATCTCAGCTGCTTCTTAGATCTCAGCTGCTTCTCTCTGTGTTCTGGAGAAAACGGTGTTTAAATTAAGGTCTCTTGAGTGCCAGGACGGACTTTCTGTCCTTAGAATGTAAAAGCAATTTGGAGAAGCTGGTAAAGTGCCCTGAGAGCCCATAACCCCCCGTGTCCTGGGCTGCGTCCAAAGCCGTGTGGGCAGCAGGGAAGGAGGGGATTGTCCCCTCTGCTCCTCTCCGAGGAGACCTCAGCCAGAGGGTTGGGTCCAGCTCTGGAATCCTCAGCAGAAGGAGGAGATGGAGCTGCTGGAACGGGGCCAGAGGAGGCTCCGAGGATGATGCGAGGGCTGGAGAACCTCCCGTCCCAGGCCAGGCTGGGAGAGTTGGGCTTGTTCAGCCTGGAGAAGGTTGGATGCCCTTGAAGGCCACGTGCGATGGGGCTTTGAGCGACCTGGTCCAGTGGGAGGTGTCCCTGTCTATGTCAGCAGGTTGGAACTGGATGATCTTAAAGGTCCCTTCCAACCCAAACCGTTCCGTGATTCTCTAAATTGAACCTACATATCGTGTAGAGCAGCCGGTCGCTGCCTGGCTGAGCGAAGCACCACGCGCTGATGTTCTTCTGCAGCATCGATGCCCTCTTGGAGGTGCCAGCAGCTCCCATACAGGACTTCCCACCAGCAGATCCACATCCCCAGGGCTTGGAGGCTCCATCCCTGCTCGATGTCTTTATCCATGACCTGGATGAAGGCATCGAGGGCACCCTGAGCGAGTTTGGAGATGACACGGAGCTGGGAGGAAGCCGGATCTGCTGGAGGGGTTTGAGGTTCTCCAAAGGGATCCGGACAGGCTGGATCCATGTGCTGAGACCAACGGGATGAGGGTTAACGAGGCCAAACGGCGGGTCCTGCCCTTGGGGCACAACAACCCCGAGCAGCTCCAGGCTTGGAGAAGAGCAGCTGGAAAGGTCCCTGGAGGAGAAGGACGTGGGGGGTTGGTTGAACAGGAGCCAGCAGGGGCCCAGGTGGCCAAGGAGGCCAAGGGCATCTTGGCTTGGAGCAGCCACGGCGTGGCCAGCAGGGCCAGGGGGGTGATTTTTGGACTTGGTGAGGCCACATCTCGAATCTGAGCTCAGTTTTGGGTTCCTCGCTCCGAGAAGGACCTTGAGGCTCTGGAGCGAGTGCAGAGAAGAGCAACGAAGCTGGGGAAGGGGCTGGAGAAGAAGAGGAGCATGTGAGGAACCTGGGGGTGTTCAGCCTGGAGAAGAGGAGGCTGAGGGGAGACCTCGTTGCTCTCTCCAACTCCCTGAGAGGAGGTTGTGGAGAGGAGGGAGCTGGGCTCTTCTCCCAAGGGACAGGGGACAGGACAAGAGGGAATGGCCTCAAGCTCCACCAGGCTGGACATCAGGAAGAACTTTTCATGGAAAGGGTGATTGGTCCCTGGTGGAGGCACCAGGGAGGGGGTTGAGTCCCCATCCCTGGAGAGGTTTAAGGGCCGGGTGGACGAGGTGCTGAGTGACACGGGTTAGTGATTGACGGGAATGGTCGGACTCCATGATCCGGTGGGTCCCTTCCAACCTGGTGATTCCATGATTCTATGATCGGGAGCCCTTTGCCTCTCTGGGACGCCCCTACCTGCTCTCGGCTGCGCTTTAACGACCCCTTTCCTTCTCTTCCCTTCGCGTGGCTCCTCGTCTTCGGTTTACGCCGCGAGGAACCTCTCGCCTGCTTGGAAGGCGCCGCGGGAGCAGCACGGGTCTTGCTTTTGCTTTAACCGACGTTTCCTTCCCAACAGCTCCTGCTCGTGCGTCTCTTGAAGCTGGACTCGTCTCTCTTTGTCTTTTGCAGTTTGACTCGTGCTTCGCAGATGTCGGAGGTCTCTCGGCTTTGCCCCGGCTCCTCCTCTTCCTCCCTGCAGTGCCGATCGCAGCAAGGGTTAGCATTCCCCTAGCCGCTTTCTTGAGCTTTGCGAGAGATCAGGGAGTCGGTGGTAGCAGGGAAATCGCCTCCTCCCCACGTTCCGGGTGGGAGATAACATGGAAAAGGCTCGTTATGGCAACGAGAGGTAGGGTTCTTGGCCAACTCAACATCGAAGGTCTCTCGGGAGACCTCAGCCGGAGGGTTGGGTCCAGCTCTGGAATCCTCAGCAGAAGGAGGAGATGGAGCTGCTGGAACGGGGCCAGAGGAGGCTCCGAGGATGATGCGAGGGCTGGAGAACCTCCCGTCCCAGGTCAGGCTGGGAGAGTTGGGCTTGTTCAGCCTGGAGAGGAGAAGGCTCCCAGGAGACCTTAGAGAGACCTTCCAGCACCTGAAGGGGCTCCAAGAAATCTGGGGAGGGATATTCTCCAAAGCTTGAGGTGATGGGATGAGGGGGAACGGGGATAAACTGGAGAGGAGCAGATTTAGACCGGACATGAGGAGCAATTTCTTCATGATGAGGGTGGTGAGACCCTGGAAGAGGTTTCCCAGGGAAGCTGTGGCCACCCCATCCCTGGAGATGTTGAAGACCAGGTTGGATGGACCCTGGAGCAACCAGATCCCGTGGGAGGTGTCCCTGCCCATGCCACGGGGCTGCCTCTAGGTGATCTTCAAGGTCCCTTCCAACCCAAACTCTTCTATGATCCACAAGTGGCTTGCGATGAGCAGAGCCGCTCCTCGCATTTCGACTGCAAACTGGGTCCGAAGACACCGTTTCACCCACTGCTGGTGGTCACCAAGCCCTCTCCCCACCCAGCCTGGCAGGAATCCCTAAGGAATTCCGTGTGCCTCGTTCTCCTGGGTCCTGCTGGCCCTCAGGATGAAGAATCCTGGTGGTTTCTCCAGCCAGAGGACTACGAGGAGATAGGGAAGGAGCATGGATGCTGTGTTGTACCAGGACACCAGAGCTTGTTAGCAGCTGGAGCTCCGTGTTCCTCTTTGGGTTGTAGGATGGATGGAGCCCTTGGGTGGATGGGTTCCTCTTCGCTAGGGAACCTGGGAAGGGCTCTCAGCCTCAAACTCTTCTCTGATTCTATGAAAATACAAGGTGGCCAATGGAGGTGGAGCTTCTTCTCATCCCTCTAGGTGGTCTTGGCAAGGAACGGAGGGAAGGCAGCTCCGCTGGTGTCCGTGCTCTACCTGGCTTGGTGGAATGGAATCTTCAGCCCTGAGAGCTGTTCGTTTGGGAGCTCCTGCCAGCTCAAAATTCCCACAGCTCCCTAACGGCTTCTCCGATGAAGTTTCCCAGGTTTGTGGTGATGCCAGAAGGACGAAAACTGTCGCTGCAGACCTGACTCTGCACCAGGGTGCTGGTCTCATGACGCTTTTCCATAAGAAACAACTCGGATCGGGACAAAAATCCATCGGGGCCGCTATCCCAGATCCCACAGAAGCTGAGGGAGAAGTCTCTGAAGCGGTTCCCTTCGGTATTTGCAGGATGATGGGAAAGACAGACGGACACGACTTGAATTGCGACGTATTTCTGGATCGGAGTCTCCCGTCAGCAGCCCTGGGGAGAAGGACTTGGGGTGGTGATTGATGAGAAGATCAGTATGAGCTGGACCTTCCAACCCCACCATCCTGGGGTTCCGTGACCCCCAGAGATCCCTTCCAACCCCACCATTCCATGATTCTGTGACCTCCAGAGATCCCTTCCAACCCCACCGTCCTGGGGTTCCGTGACCTCCAGAGGTCCCTTCCAACCCCACCATCCTGGGGTTCCATGACCCCCAGAGATCCCTTCCAACCCCACCATCCTGGGGTTCCGTGACCTCCAGAGATCCCTTCCAGCCCCACCATCCTGGGGTTCCATGACCTCCAGAGATCCCTTCCAACCCCACCGTCCTGGGGTTCCATGACCTCCAGAGATCCCTTCCAACCCCACCATCCTGGGGTTCCCTGACCCCCAGAGATCCCTTCCAACCCCACCATCCTGGGGTTCCGTGACCTCCAGAGATCCCTTCCAACCCCACCATCCTGGGGTTCCATGACCTCCAGAGATCCCTTCCAACCCCACCATCCTGGGGTTCCGTGACCTCCAGAGATCCCTTCCAGCCCCACCATCCTGGGGTTCCATGACCTCCAGAGATCCCTTCCAACCCCACCATCCTGGGGTTCCATCACCTCCAGAGATCCCTTCCAACCCCACCATCCTGGGCTTCCATGACCTCCAGAGATCCCTTCCAACCCCACCATCCTAGGGTTCCATGACCTCCAGAGATCCCTTCCAACCCCACCATCCTGGGGTTCCGTGACCTCCAGAGATCCCTTCCAACCCCACCATCCTGGGGGTCCGTCACCTCCAGAGATCCCTTCCAACCCCACCATCCTGGGGTTCCGTGACCTCCAGAGATCCCTTCCAACCCCACCATCCTGGGGTTCCATGACCTCCAGAGGTCCCTTCCAACCCCACCATCCTGGGGTTCCATGACCCCCAGAGATCCCTTCCAACCCCACCATCCTGGGGTTCCATGACCTCCAGAGATCCCTTCCAACCCCACCATCCTGGGGTTCCATGACCTCCAGAGGTCCCTTCCAACCCCACCATCCTGGGGTTCCGTGACCTCCAGAGATCCCTTCTAACCCCACCATCCTGGGGTTCCGTGACCTCCAGAGATCCCTTCCAACCCCACCATCCTGGGGTTCCCTGACCCCCAGAGATCCCTTCCAACCCCACCATCCTGGGGTTCCGTGACCTCCAGAGATCCCTTCCAACCCCACCATCCTGGGGTTCCGTGACCTCCAGAGATCCCTTCCAACCCCACCATCCTGGGGTTCCGTGACCTCCAGAGATCCCTTCCAACCCCACCATCCTGGGGTTCCGTGACCTCCAGAGATCCCTTCCAACCCCACCATCCTGGGGTTCCGTCACCTCCAGAGATCCCTTCCAACCCCACCATCCTGGAGTTCCGTGACCCCCAGAGATCCCTTCCAACCCCACCATCCTGGGGATCCGTGACCCCTAGAGATCCCTTCCAACCCCACCATCCTGGGATTCTATAACCTCCAGAGATCCCGTCCAACCCCACCATCCTGGAGTTCTGTGACCTCCAGAGGTCCCTTCCAACCCCACCATTCCAGGATTTTGTGACCTCCAGAGGGCCTCCACATCCCCTCCATCGTAGGATTCTGCCTCCGCCCCTCTGTCTTCTTCCTCTGCCGGTTCCAGGTCTCCCTGGGTGGATCTAACTCAACTGATCCCTCCTGAGCCCCTTCCGTAGCCATAAAGAGCCTTTCTGGGATGGAGAACATGGTGGATTGAGGACAAGGCCAGGTCAAAGGCGATCGACGTGCAACCAACTGACCTCGCTGCTGTCAACGTTCCCAAATCTGGAGGGTTTTCCTGGGTCAGACCCGGAGATCAGGACCAGTTTTCCCACCCGTGCTTCTCCTGGAGCTTTGTAGGCTCTTTGGTAGCACCGTGAGGTTGTGGCACCTGCTTTTCTTCTCAAGTATCTTGAATATCGACACCGTGAGCGCCACAGGACGTGGGTGTGGGCTCCATTCCCACCTCCCCATCACTTCTGCTGTGATCCAGGTACCTCCAGAGCTCCAGCTTGCAGGTCTAAGTCCGTTAAACCCACCTTGGCCAGGATCTCTCGCGCTCTGCCACCTTCTTGGGTCTGTTGAGCTATCCCAGAGCTCCAGAGGAGGGAATCCGTGGCCTCCTCGTGTTTTCCCTACTGCCTGCTCCGATGGGAAGGTTTTTCCAGCCTGAAGACATCCCACAGAGCCTTTTCCTCAAGGGGTTTGTTATCCTTGCTTGGTCATGGACCTGGACAGGCTGGAGAAGCGGGGCTGGGAGAACCTCAAGAGGTTCAACAAGGCCAAGGTCCTACACCTGGGTTGGGACAATCCATGGTTTCCATCCAGGATGGGGGATGATGGAGAGAAGCCCTGAGGAGAAGGACTTGGGGTGCTGGTCGAGGAGAAGCTCCACAGGAGCTCAACACCCACATCTCAGAAGGTCAATCGTGTCCTGGGCTGCGTCCAAAGCCGCGTGGGCAGCAGGGAGGGAGGGGATTGTCCCCTCTGCTCCTCTCCAGGGAGACCTCAGCCGGAGGGTTGGGTCCAGCTCTGGAATCCTCAGCAGAAGGAGGAGATGGAGCTGCTGGAACGGGGCCAGAGGAGGCTCCGAGGATGATGCGAGGGCTGGAGAACCTCCCGTCCCAGGCCAGGCTGGGAGAGTTGGGCTTGTTCAGCCTGGAGAAGGCACCGAGGAGACCTTAGAGAGACCTTCCAGCACCTGAAGGGGCTCCAGGAAATCTGGGGAGGGATGTTCTCCAAAGCTTGAGGTGATGGGATGAGGGGGAACAGGGATAAACTGGAGAGGAGCAGATTTAGACCGGACATGAGGAGCAATTTCTTCATGATGAGGGTGGTGAGACCCTGGAAGAGGTTTCCCAGGGAAGCTGTGGCCACCCCATCCCTGGAGATGTTGAAGACCAGGTTGGATGGACCCTGGAGCAACCAGATCCCGTGGGAGGTGTCCCTGCCCATGCCACGGGGCTGCCTCTAGATGATCTTCAAGGTCCCTTCCAACCCAAACTCTTCTATGATCCAGAAGTGGCTTGCGATGAGCAGAGCCGCTCCTCGCATTTCGACTGCAAACTGGGTCCGAAGACACCGTTTCACCCACTGCTGGTGGTCACCAAGCCCTCTCCCCACCCAGCCTGGCAGGAATCCCTAAGGAATTCCGTGTGCCTCGTTTTCCTGGGTCCTGCTGGCCCTCAGGATGAAGAATCCTGGTGGTTTCTCCAGCCAGAGGACTACGAGGAGATAGGGAAGGAGCATGGATGCTGTGTTGTACCAGGACACCAGAGCTTGTTAGCAGCTGGAGCTCCGTGTTCCTCTTTGGGTTGTAGGATGGATGGAGCCCTTGGGTGGATGGGATCCTCTTCGCTAGGGAACCTGGGAAGGGCTCTCAGCCCTTGTCCCCCTCTCTTTTCTTTAGGAACGAACTCAACGACCACCTGGACACCATCGATTCCAACCTGGACAACCTCCAGACGATGCTGACCACGCACGGCTTCAGCGTCGACACGAGCGCCCTCCTAGATGTGAGTATCTCGAGCCCGGGGCCCGGTTGCGTCTCCGAGGACCCCGCGCGTGTGGTGGACGCATCACGGAGGCTTCATCCGTGCTCTCCTGGCTTTTCCCCCTCGCCCTACGCTCACGGTTCTTCCCTCTGGCAGCTCTTCAGCCCCTCGGTGACGGTTACGGACATGAACCTCCCCGACCTGGACAGCAGCCTCGCCAGCGTGAGTAGCCGTTAACGGCACCAAGCGTGTCCTGCTCTTCTCCGGCATCTTCTCCTTGGGATTAAGGCTCTGACAGGCTCTGGAAGAGGTCCCGGGTCCAACCCGGAGGGAGGGGATGTGGGAAAGAGGAGGAACGCGAAGCAATGCGGGGGGAACCACGGAGGGGGAACGATTCAATTAGAGCCGCGGCTTTCTCCGAGCAGCTCCTAGAACGAGGGCTGCTTCCTCGTTCGTTCCCGCTTAACGAGGTGCTGAGACCTCCGGCTCTCGTGCGAGCGCTGCCTCCCGCCTCATGGAAGTTCCCTCCAGGCTGGAGAGCTCCATGTGGTTTCCATCAACCCTCCCTTTGGCTTCCTTGGCTTGTCAGGAGGTTTCCTCAAGGCAAACTCCACCGTCTGCTGCGTTATTTCTTTGATTGAGTCGCGGATCCTCCACGCTGGGGCCGATTCTCCGTGCCGGAGCCGCTATTCCCTGATAATCCTTCGTTAGACGATGGCAATTAGTCAAACACAACGTCACGTCCATCCAATGTGGCCTTCAACCCCTCCAGGGATGAGGCGGCCACGGCTTCCCTGGGAAACCTGTTCCAGGGTCTCACCACCCTCATCGTGAAGAAATTCCTCCTCGTGTCCAGTCTAAATCTGCCCCTTTCCAGTTTATCCCCGTTCCCCATCGTCCCATCACCTCAAGCTTTGGAGAACATCCCTCCCCAGCTTTCTTGGAGCCCCTTCAGGTTCTGGAAGCTGCTCTCAGGTCTCCTTGGAGCCTTCTCCAGGCTGAACAAGCCCAACTCTCCCAGCCTGGCCTGGGACGGGAGGTTCTCCAGCCCTCGCATCATCCTCGGAGCCTCCTCTGGCCCCGTTCCAGCAGCTCCATCTCCTCCTTCTGCTGAGGATTCCAGAGCTGGACCCAACCCTCCGGCTGAGGTCTCCCCGGAGAGGAGCAGAGGGGACAATCCCCTCCCTCCCTGCTGCCCACGCGGCTTTGGACGCAGCCCGGGACGTGGTTGGACTTTAAGGCTGTGGGTGTTGAGCTCTCGTTGAGCTTCGCCTTGACCATCACCCCAAGTCCTTCTCCTCAGGGCTGCTCTCCATCCCATCATCCATGGACTGACCTCATGGATTACCCCGACCCAGCTCCTGGCTTGCTTTGCGCGGTACTTGCCTTGGGTCAATCCCAAGGTTGGGATGGAGAGGACCTGTCCCTCTGCTCCGTGCCGTGCACTGACCCACCTCGCTCTTCTCCCTGCAGATTCAGGATCTCATTTCATCCCAGGAACAGCAGAAGCTCGCGGAGACGGAGGCCGGCACGGCGGACACAGGTACCACACGCCTGTCTTGGCGTTCGATGACTCAGTAGACCAAGAACTGAGGTTCTGGCTGAATCCTTTCTCCTCCCAAAAAGCAGTTTTGGCTGTGAGGGATGAGGCTGTGGAGCATGGAGAAGAGCGTGGAGGAGGGTCTCCAAAATCCTTGGTGGGAGGGTATGAAGGAGAGGGATCCAGGCTCTCCAGTAATCGCTTCTGTACTAAAGCTCTGGCACAGGAATCCCAGAGCAACTGGAGAACCTCTGTCCTTGGAAACGGAAACGTTCCTGAGCAGGTTCCTCCAGTTGGTCTGGCCAGAGCAAGGGGTCAACCCAAACCTGTCCAAGATCCCTGTCCATCCAGTCCTTGTGGGGTTTCTACGTGGAACCTCATGCCTTGCCCCTTTGGAACCTCATCCCTTGACCTTGTGGAACCTCACCCCTTGACCCTGTGGAACCTCATCCATTGAACATGTTCAACCTCTTCCCTTGACCCTGTGGAACCTTATCCCTTCACCCTGTGGCACCTCATCCCTTGAACTTAAGGAACCTCATCCCTTGACCCTGTGTCACCTCATCCCTTGACCTTATGGAACCTCATCCCTTGAACCTGTGGAACCTCATCCCTTGACCTTGTGGAACCTCATCCCTTGACCCTGTAGAACCTCATCCCTTGACCTTGTAGAACCTCATCCCTTCAACATGTGGAACCTCATCCCTTCATCTTGTGGCACCTCATCCCTTGACCCTGTGGCACCTCATCCCTTGACCCTGTAGAACCTCATCCCTTGACCTTGCGCAACCTCATCCCTAGACCTTGTGGAACCTCATCCCTTGACCCTGTGGAACCTCATCCCTTGACCCTGTGGAACCTCATCCCTTCACCCTGTGGCATCTCATCCCTTGACCCTGTGGCACCTCATCCCTTGACCTTGTGGAACCTCATCCCTTGACCCTGTGGCATCTCATCCCTTGACCTTGTGGCACCTCATCCCTTGACCTTGCGCAACCTCATCCCTTGACCTTGCGCAACCTCATCCCTTGACCTTGTGGAACCTCATCCCTTGACCTTGTGGCATCTCATCCCTTGACCCTGTGGCACCTCATCCCTTGACCTTGTGGAACCTCATCCCTTCACCCTGTGTCACCTCATCCCTTGACCTTGTGGAACCTCATCCCTTGACCCTGTGGCATCTCATCCCTTGACCCTGTGGCACCTCATCCCTTGACCTTGTGGAACCTCATCCCTTGACCCTGTGGCATCTCATCCCTTGACCCTGTGGAACCTCATCCCTTGACCCTGTGGAACCTCATCCCTTGACCCTGTGGAACCTCATCCCTTCACCCTGTGGCATCTCATCCCTTGACCCTGTGGCACCGCATCCCTTGACCTTGTGGAACCTCATCCCTTGACCCTGTGGCATCTCATCCCTTGACCTTGTGGCACCTCATCCCTTGACCTTGCGCAACCTCATCCCTTGACCTTGCGCAACCTCATCCCTTGACCTTGCGCAACCTCATCCCTTGACCTTGTGGCATCTCATCCCTTGACCTTGTGGCACCTCATCCCTTGACCTTGTGGCACCTCATCCCTTGACCTTGTGGCACCTCATCCCTTGACCTTGCGCAACCTCATCCCTTGACCTTGCGCAACCTCATCCCTTGACCTTGTGGAACCTCATCCCTTGACCTTGTGGCATCTCATCCCTTGACCCTGTGGCACCTCATCCCTTGACCTTGTGGAACCTCATCCCTTGACCCTATGGAACCTCATCCCTTGATCTTGTAGAACCTCATCCCTTGACCCTGTGGAACCTCATCCTTTGACCCTGTGGAACCTCATCCCTTGACCTTGCGCAACCTCATCCCTTGACCCTGTGGAACCTCATCCCTTGACCTTGTAGAACCTCATCCCTTCAACATGTGGAACCTCATCCCTTGATCTTGTGGAACCTCATCCCTTGATCTTGTGGAACCTCATCCCTTGACCCTGTGGAACCTCATCCCTTGATCTTGTAGAACCTCATCCCTTGACCCTGTGGAACCTCATCCCTTGACCCTGTGGAACCTCATCCTTTGACCCTGTGGAACCTCATCCCTTGATCTTGTGGAACCTCATCCCTAGACCTTGTGGAACCTCATCCCTTGACTTTGTAGAATCTCATCCCTTCATCTTGTGGAACCTCATCCCTTGACCCTGTAGAACCTCATCCCTTGATCTTGTAGAACCTCATCCCTTGTCCTTGTGGAACCTCATCCCTTGACCCTGTAGAACCTCATCCCTTGACCCTGTGGCACCTCATCCCTTGTCCTTGTGGAACCTCATCCCTTGACCCTTGGAACCTCATCCCTTGTCCTTGTGGCACCTCAACCCTTGACCCTGTGGAACCTCATCCCTTGATCTTGTAGAACCTCATCCCTTGACCTTATGGAACCTCATCCCTTGTCCTTGTGGCACCTCAACCCTTGACCCTGTAGAACCTCATCCATCGATCCTGTAGAACCTCATCCCTTGACCTTGCGGAACCTCATCCCTTGACCCTGTGGAACCTCATCCCTTGACCCTGTAGAACCTCATCCCTTGATCTTGTAGAACCTCATCCCTTGACCCTGTGGCACCTCATCCCTTGACCTTGTGGCACCTCATCCCTTGACCCTGTGGCACCTCCTCCCTTGACCCTGTGGAACCTCATCCCTTGACCTTGTGGAACCTCATCCCTTGACCCTATGGAACCTCATCCCTTGACCTTGTGGAACCTCATCCCTTGTCCTTGTGGCACCTCATCCCTTGACCCTGTGGCACCTCCTCCCTTGATCTTGTAGAACCTCATCCCTTGACCCTGTGGCACCTCATCCCTTGACCCTGTGGCACCTCCTCCCTTGACCCTATGGAACCTCATCCCTTGACCTTGTGGAACCTCATCCCTTGACCCTGTGGCACCTCCTCCCTTGACCCTGTGGAACCTCATCCCTTGACCTTGTGGCACCTCATCCCTTGTCCTTGTGGCACCTCATCCCTTGACCCTGTGGCACCTCATCCCTTGATCTTGTAGAACCTCATCCCTTGACCCTGTGGCACCTCATCCCTTGACCCTGTGGCACCTCCTCCCTTGACCCTATGGAACCTCATCCCTTGACCTTGTGGAACCTCATCCCTTGACCCTGTGGCACCTCCTCCCTTGACCCTGTGGAACCTCATCCCTTGACCTTGTGGCACCTCATCCCTTGTCCTTGTGGCACCTCATCCCTTGACCCTGTGGCACCTCATCCCTTGATCTTGTAGAACCTCATCCCTTGACCCTGTGGCACCTCATCCCTTGACCCTGTGGAACCTCATCCCTTGTCCTTGTGGCACCTCATCCCTTGACCCTGTGGCACCTCATCCCTTGATCTTGTAGAACCTCATCCCTTGACCCTGTGGAACCTCATCCCTTGACCCTGTGGCACCTCCTCCCTTGACCCTGTGGAACCTCATCCCTTGACCTTGTGGAACCTCATCCCTTGTCCTTGTGGCACCTCATCCCTTGACCCTGTGGCACCTCATCCCTTGATCTTGTAGAACCTCATCCCTTGACCCTGTGGCACCTCATCCCTTGACCCTGTGGCACCTCATCCCTTGACCCTGTGGAACCTCATCCCTTGACCTTGTGGAACCTCATCCCTTGACCCTGTGGCACCTCCTCCCTTGATCTTGTAGAACCTCATCCCTTGACCCTGTGGCACCTCATTCCTTGACCCTGTGGCACCTCATCCCTTGACCCTGTGGCACCTCATCCCTTGACCCTGTGGCACCTCATCCCTTGACCTTGTGGAACCTCATCCCTTGACCCTGTGGCACCTCATCCCTTGACCCTGTGGAACCTCATCCCTTGACCTTGTGGAACCCTCGTGGAATCACGGACTAGTCGGGGTCGGAGGGGACCTTAGGGATCATCTCCTTCCACCCTCATCCCCTTGTCTCTCTCGGCAGGGAAGCAGCTGGTGCACTACACGGCGCAGCCCCTCTTCCTGGTGGACTCGAGCGCCGTCGACGTGGCCGGCGGGGACCTCCCGATCTTCTTCGAGTTGGGCGAGGGACCTTATTTCTCCAGCGGCGGCGGCGGCGGCGACGACTTCTCCGAAGACCCCACCATCTCCCTCTTGGCGGGGACTGACTCCAAACCCAAAGACCCTGCGCTCTCCGAAGGGTGAGCCGAGAAGATCCAGGAGAACCTCCTCGCCTTCCCTTACTCGCTTGGCCCCCTCCGCTCCGTCTCCGCTTCTCCCCGCGAGGCTCTCGCGCGTCTTTGTGCTTCACGAGGTGTGTGTGTGTCCCCCCCCCCCCCCCCCCCAAAAAAAAACCCCTCTTGGCCCCCCCAAAACCGGCGTCGCTCCTCTCGGGATGGAGAAGACTTTCCACCCGACACCGAGAGGCTCAGGCTCAACCGGGACCTGCGCAGGCGGCTTCTTCTTCATCCCGGGACGAAGCTTCCTCCTCGTTTTTCCTTCCGGAACCGGGAGCCGATGCTTTCGGAAAATAAACCTTGAGCGGGTTGGATGCCGGTGTGGTCTCTGCCTTGTGGTTCGAGGGGCTCCGGGCGTCCCCCGAGCCCAATTTTTTTTTTTTTCCTCCTCCGATTTATTTTTTTTTTTTTGGTTCGCGTGGTTTTTTTGGGGGTTTTTGGTTTTTTTTGTTTTTTTTTTTAAATCTGTTGGGGTTTTTTTTTTTTTCGGGGAGGGGGGGGGGGGTTCGTTTCCCTCGAGCGTCGAGACTTTGTACATTGTTGAGAGTAAAAACCGTATTTTGGATTTTTACACCAAGCGAAGAGCACGACTCTGTCCGTATATGAGGAACCTCCTCTCTCTACATCTCCAAATACACCTGCGACAACCGCTCTGGCTCCTCTCGCCTTCGCAGCTTCATCTTTCCTCGAGAAAGATGGAGAAGACCTTGGAGAAGACCTTGGAGACCCTCGACTCCAACGGTTGGTGCCCAAGCGGCCCCTGAGCTCCGCGTCTCCCCGGCTTTTCAGCCTCTGGAGGCTCCACCAACCCCACCAGGGCTGGAGCTTCGAGGGGATAAAACCGTTGGGGGGTGTCGTGGCGCTTGGGAGGAGGAAGCAGCTCAGAACGTCCTTGGATCCATGTCCGGATCCCTCTGTAGATCCTCCATCCATGGATCCGTTCCTAGAACCCTCTGTAGATCTTCCACCCCTGGATCCAGCCCAGAAGCATCTGTAGATCCTCCATCCATGGATCCAGCCCAGATCCCTCTGTAGATCGTCCACCCTTGGATCCATGTCCAGATCCCTCTGTAGATCCTCCACCCCTGGATCCAGGCCAGATCCCCCTGTAGATCCTCCACCCCTGGATCCAGCCCAGATCCCCCTGTAGATCCTCCACCCCTGGATCCAGCCCAGATCCCCCTGTAGATCTTCCACCCCTGGATCCAGCCCAGAAGCATCTGTAGATCCTCCACCCGTGGATCCAGCCCAGATCCCTCTGTAGATCCTCCATCCATGGATCCGTTCCTAGAACCCTCTGTAGATCCTCCACCCCTGGATCCAGCCCAGAACCATCTGTAGATCCTCCATCCATGGATCCAGCCTGGAACCATCTGTAGATCCTCCACCCCTGGATCCAGCCCGGAACCATCTGTAGATCCTTCATCCATGGATCCGTTCCTAGAACCCTCTGTAGATCCTCCATCCATGGATCCAGCCCAGATCCCCCTGTAGATCCTCCACCCCTGGATCCAGCCCAGATCCCTCTGTAGATCCTCCATCCAAGGATCCGTTCCTAGAACCCTCTGTAGATCCTTCATCCATGGATCCGTTCCTAGAACCCTCTGTAGATCCTCCATCCATGGATCCGTTCCTAGAACCCTCTGTAGATCTTCCACCCCTGGATCCAGCCCAGAAGCATCTGTAGATCCTCCATCCGTGGATCCAGCCCAGATCCCTCTGTAGATCCTCCACCCTTGGATCCATGTCCAGATCCCTCTGTAGATCCTCCACCCCTGGATCCAGGCCAGATCCCCCTGTAGATCCTCCACCCCTGGATCCAGCCCAGATCCCCCTGTAGATCCTCCACCCCTGGATCCAGCCCAGATCCCTCTGTAGATCCTCCACCCCTGGATCCAGCCCAGAACCATCTGTAGATCCTCCATCCATGGATCCAGCCTGGAACCATCTGTAGATCCTCCATCCATGAATCCGTTCCTAGAACCCTCTGTAGATCTTCCACCCCTGGATCCAGCCCAGAACCATCTGTAGATCCTTCATCCATGGATCCGTTCCTAGAACCCTCTGTAGATCTTCCACCCCTGGATCCAGCCCGGAACCATCTGTAGATCCTCCATCCATGGATCCAGTCCAGATCCCCCTGGAGATCCTCCACCCCTGGATCCAGCCCAGATCCCCCTGTAGATTTCCACCCCTGGATCCAGCCCAGAAGCATCTGTAGATCCTCCACCCGTGGATCCAGCCCAGATCCCCCTGTAGATCCTCCACCCCTGGATCCAGCCCAGAACCATCTGTAGATCCTCCACCCCTGGATCCAGCCCAGATCCCTCTGGAGATCCTCCACCCCTGGATCCAGCCCAGATCCCCCTGTAGATCCTCCACCCCTGGATCCAGCCCAGAACCATCTGTAGATCCTCCATCCATGAATCCGTTCCTAGAACCCTCTGTAGATCCTCCATCCATGGATCCAGCCCAGATCCCCCTGTAGATCCTCCACCCCTGGATCCAGCCCAGATCCCTCTGGAGATCCTCCACCCCTGGATCCAGCCCAGAACCATCTGTAGATCCTTCATCCATGGATCCGTTCCTAGAACCCTCTGTAGATCCTCCATCCATGGATCCAGCCCAGATCCCCCTGTAGATCCTCCACCCCTGGATCCAGCCCAGATCCCCCTGTAGATCCTCCACCCCTGGATCCAGCCCAGATCCCTCTGTAGATCCTCCATCCATGGATCCGTTCCTAGAACCCTCTGTAGATCTTCCACCCCTGGATCCAGCCCAGAACCATCTGTAGATCCTTCATCCATGGATCCGTTCCTAGAACCCTCTGTAGATCCTCCATCCATGGATCCGTTCCTAGAACCCTCTGTAGATCTTCCACCCCTGGATCCAGCCCAGAAGCATCTGTAGATCCTCCACCCGTGGATCCAGCCCGGATCCCTCTGTAGATCCTCCACCCCTGGATCCAGCCCGGATCCCTCTGTAGATCCTCCACCCCTGGATCCAGCCCAGATCCCTCTGGAGATCCTCCACCCCTGGATCCAGCCCGGATTCCCCTGTAGATCCAGTGAAGGAGAGACAAATCTCTGCTTGGGGGCCAAATTTTCAATCTGATCCCTCGGGATCTTTCCTGGAGACTCGACTTTGTGTCCTGGGGCCAAGTTCTCCCTGTGATCCCTCTGGGATCGGATCCGGGGGACACGACACTGGGCTCGGGGGCCAAATTTTCACAGTGATCCCTCAGGGTCTGATCCAAGGGTCACGATGCTGTGATGTGGGGCCAAGTTTTCAGTCTGATCCCTCTGATTCTGATCCAGAAAGGAGACACGATGCTGCGCTCCGGGGCCAAATTTTCAATCTGATCCCTGGGGATCAGATCCAGGAAGGGGACACGACGCTGGGCTCCGGGGCCAAATTTTCAATCTGATGAGGGAAAGGGACACGACACTGTGATATGGGGCCAAAGTTTCACCGTGATCCCTCCAGCTGCGATGAACGGAAAGGGACACGATGCTGTGACATGGGGCCAAATGTGATCCCTGGGGATCTGATCCAGGAAGGGGACACGATGCTTTTTATGGGGGGGGCCAAATCTTGTCGTGTCCCCTTCCCTGGATCAGAATCAGAGGGATCAGATTGAAAACTTGGCCCGAAAATGCAGCATCGTGACCTCTTTTCAAGATCCAACCCCGAGGGATCAGATAGAGAATTTGGCCCACAGCATCGTGTCCCCTTCCTGGATCAGAATCAGAGGGATCAGACTGAAAACTTGGCCCCAGGAGACAGTTCCAATGAATGGAAAGGGCCACGATGCTGTGACATGGGGCCAAATGTCCAATCTGATCCCTGGGGATCTGATCCAGGGAAGGGGACACGATGCTTGGGGTTGGGGCCAAGCTCTCACTGGGATCCCTCAGGGTCTGATCCAAGGGACACAATGCTGTTTCCTGGGGCCAAATTTTCAATCTGATCCCTCAGGGTCTGATCTTGAGAAGGGGACATGATGCTTGGGATTGGGGCCAAGTTTCAGTCTGATCCCTCAGGGTCTGATCCAAGGGTCACGATGCTGCGCTCCGGGGCCAATTTTTCAATCTGATCCCTGGGGATCAGATCCAGGAAGGGGACACGACGCTGGGCTCCGGGGCCAAATTTTCAATCTGATGAGGGTAAAGGACACGACACTGTGATATGGGGCCAAAGATTCACCGTGATCCCTCGAGCTTTTTGGGGGGGGGGGGGGGGGGGGGGGGGGGGGGGCAAATCGTGTCGTGTCCCCTTCCCTGGATCAGACTCAGAGAGATCAGACTGAAAACTTGGCCCCAGGAGAGAGCATCGTGTCCCCTTCCCGGGTCAGATCTCCCAGGGATCAGATTGAAAATTTGGCCCCAGGACACAGCATCGTGTCCCCTTCCTGGATCAGACCCTGAGGGATCAGATTGAAAACTTGGCCCCAGGACACAGCGTCCTGTCCCCTTCCTGGATCAGAATCAGAGGGATCAGACTGAAAACTTGGCCCCAGGAGACAGCTCCGACGAATGGAAAGGGCCACGATGCTGTGACATGGGGCCAAATGTCCAATCTGATCCCTGGGGATCTGACCCGGGAAGGGGACACGATGCTGTCTCCTGGGGCCAAGTTTTCCCTGGGATCCCTCGGGATCTCATAGAGGGGAGGAGGCCAAATGCTTTGGTTTGGGGCCAAGGGGACACGATGCTATGACATGGGGCCACGTTTTCAATCTGATCCCTCAGGGTCTGATCCAAGGGACATGATGTTGTGACATGGGGCCAAATGTCCAATCTGATCCCTGGGGACACGATGCTTTTTTTGGAATTCCCCACGATGCTGAACTCTGGGGCCAAATTTTCAATCTGATCCATCGGGGTCTGATCTTGAAAAGGGACACGATGCTGCGGTTTTGGGCCAAGTGTTTTCTGGGGCCAAATTTTCAATCTGATCCCTGGGGATCTGATCCAGGTAAGGGACACAGTGCTTGGATCAGACCCTGAGGGATCAGATTGAAAATTTGGCCCCAGAGCCCAGCATCGTGTCCCCGTCCCTGGATCAGATCCCCAGGGATCAAATTGAAAATTTGGCCCCTGAGCACAGCATCGTTTCCCTTGGATCAGGTCTTCAGAGGTCAGAATGAAAACTTGGCCCCATGTCATAGCAACGTGACCCCTTCCCCGATCAGATCCCGAGGGATCCCAGTGAGATCTTGGCCCCAACCCCAAGCATCGTGTCCCCTTCCCGGGTCAGATCCCCAGGGATCAGATTGGACATTTGGCCCCATGTCACAGCATCGTGTCCCCTTCCTGGCTGAGACCCCCAGGGATCACAGGTCTGATCCAAGGGACATGATGTTGTGACATGGGGCCAAATGTCCAATCTGATCCCTGGGGATCCCATGGGGCTGATTTGTTTGGGGGGGGGGGGGGGGGGGGGGGGGGGAAATCGTGGCTGTAATTCCCCACGATGCTGAGCTATGGGGCCAAATTTCAATCTGATCCATCGGGGTCTGATCTTGAAAAGGGGACACGATGCTGCGGTTTTGGGCCAAGTGTTTTCTGGGGCCAAATTTTCGATCTGATCCAGGTAAGGGACACAGTGATCCCTCAGACCCTGAGGGATCAGATTGAAAATTTGGCCCCAGAGCCCAGCATCGTGTCCCTGTCCCTGGATCAGATCCCCAGGGATCAGATTGGACATTTGGCCCCGTGTCACAGCATCGTGTCCCCTTCCTGGCTGAGACCCCCAGGGATCACAGGTCTGATCCAAGGGACATGATGTTGTGACATGGGGGCAAATGTCCAATCTGATCCCTGGGGATCCCATGGGGCTGATTTGTTTGGGGGGGGGGGGGGGGGGGGGGAGGAAATCGTGGCTGTAATTCCCCACGATGCTGAGCTATGGGGCCAAATTTCAATCTGATCCATCGGGGTCTGATCTTGAAAAGGGGACACGATGCTGCGGTTTTGGGCCAAGTGTTTTCTGGGGCCAAATTTTCGATCTGATCCAGGTAAGGGACACAGTGATCCCTCAGACCCTGAGGGATCAGATTGAAAATTTGGCCCCAGAGCCCAGCATCGTGTCCCCGTCCCTGGATCAGATCCCCAGGGATCAGATTGGACATTTGGCCCCGTGTCACAGCATTGTGGCCCCTTTCCATTCATTGGAGCTGTCTCCTGGGGCCAAATTTTCTATCTGATCCCTCAGGGTCTGAGCCAAGGGATGCTGTGAAATGGGGCCAAATTTTCATTGTGATCCAGGAAGGGGAAAAGATGCTGTCTCCTGGGGCCAAGTTTCAACCTGCTCCCTCAGGGTCTGATCCAAGGGACACGATGCTTTTACATGGGGCCAAATTTCCAATCTGATCCCTGGGGGGGATCTGATCGAGGAAGGGGACACGACGCTGGGCTCCGGGGCCAAATTTTCAATCTGATGAGGGAAAGGGACACGACACTGTGATATGGGGCCAAAGTTTCACCGTGATCCCTGGGGGATCTGATCCAGGAAGGGGACACGTAGCTGCGTCCTGGGGCCAAGTTTCAATCTGATCCTTCAGGGTCTGATCTAAGGGACACGATGCTGTGTCCTGGGGCCAAGTTTTCCCTGTGATCCTGAGGATCTGATCCAGGAAAGGGACACGATGCTGTGCTCTGGGGCCAAATTATCACCGTGATCCCTCGGGATCCGATCAACGGAAAAGGGCCACGATGCTGTGACATGGGGCCAAGGTCTCTCTGTGATCCTTTGGGTTCTGATCCAGGGAAAAGGACACGATGCTGGGCTCGGGGGCCAAGTTTTCAATCTGATCCCTCAGGGTCTGATCCAAGGGACACGACGCTGTGACAAGGGGCCAAATTCCCAATCTGATCCCTGTGGATCTTCTAAAGGGGAGGAGGCCAAATGCTTTGTTTTGGGGCCAAGTTGTTCCTGTGATCCCTGGGGATCTGATCCAGGGAAGGGGACACGATGCTGTGCTCGGGGGCCAAATTTTCACCGTGATCCCTCGGAGTCTGAGCCATGAGACAGGACGCTGTGAGATGGGGCCAAGTTATGGCTATGATCCCTGAGGATCTTGATGCAGGAAGGGGACACGATGATGTGACATGGGGCCAAATGACCAATCTGATCCCTCTGATTTTGATCCAGAAAGGGGACACGATGCTGGCCTCTGGGGCCAAGTGTTCTCTGGGGCCAAAATTTCAATCTGATCCCTCGGGATCTGATCCGGGAAGGGGACACGATGCTGTGCTCTGGGGCCAAATTTTCATTGTGATCCTTGGGGATCTGATCCAGAAAGGGGAAATGATGCTGTGTCCTGGGGCCAAGTTTTCAGTCTGATCCCTCAGGGTCTGATCCAAGGCACACGATGCTTTTACATGAAGCCAAATTTTCAGTCTAATCCCTCTGATTCTCATCCAGGAAGGGGACACAGTGCTGGGCTCAGGGCCAAATTTTCAATCTGATCCCTCGGGATCTGATCCAGGAAGGGGACACGTCGCTGCGTCCTGGGGTCAAGTTTCAGTCTGATCCCTCGGGATCCAATTAATGGAAAGGGACACGATGCTGTGTCCTGGGGCCAAGTTTTCAGTTTGATCCCACATGGTCTGATCCAAGGGACACGATGCTGTGACATGGGGCCAAATCTCCAATCTGATCCCTGGGGGATCTGATCCAGGAAGGGGACACGATGCTTTGGGTTGGGGCCAAGTTGTCACTGGGATCCCTCAGGGTCTGATCCGGGAAGGGGTCACGATGCTTTTTTGGGACGGGGGTACAAATTGTGTCTGTGATTCCATGATGTGCTCTGGGGCCAAATGTTTTCTGGGGCCAAATTTTCAATGTGATCCCTCGGGATCTGATCCGGGAAGGGGACACGTCGCTGCGTCCTGGGGCCAAGTTTCAGTCTGATCCCTCGGGATCCAATTAATGGAAAGGGACACGATGCTCTGTCCTGGGGCCAAGTTTTCAATCTAATCCCTCTGATTTTGATCCAGAAAGGGGACACGATGCTGGCCTCTGGGGCCAAGTTTTCTCTAGGGCCAAATTTTCAATCTGATCCCTCGGGATCTGATCCTGGGAAGGGGACACGATGCTGCGTTTTTGGGCCAAGTGTTTTCTGGGGCCAAATTTTCATTGTGATCCTTGGGGATCAGATCCAGGAAGGGGAAACGATGCTGTATCCTGGGGCCAAGTTTTCAGTCTGATCCCTCAGGGTCTGATCCAAGGCACACGATGCTTTTACATGAAGCCAAATTTTCAGTCTAATCCCTCTGATTCTCATCCAGGAAGGGGGACACGGTGCTGGGCTCAGGGCCAAATTTTCATTGTGATCCCTCGGGGTCTGATCTTGAAAAGGGGACACGATGCTGGCCTCTGGGGCCAAGTGTTCTCTGGGGCCAAATTTTCAGTCTGATCCCTCGGGATCTGATCGGGGAAGGGGACACGATGCTGCGCTCTGGGGCCAAATTTTCATTGTGATCCTTGGGGATCTGATCCAGAAAGGGGAAACGATGCTGTGTCCTGGGGCCAAGTTTTCAGTCTGATCCCTCAGGGTCTGATCCAAGGCACACGATGCTTTTACATGAAGCCAAATTTTCAGTCTAATCCCTCTGATTCTCATCCAGGAAGGGGACACGGTGCTGGGCTCAGGGCCAAATTTTCAATC
>JAUNZM010000350.1:647500-677181 GCA_033459285.1 Clamator glandarius
TCAAGAAGTCTTCAAAAGACCCAGACATTCAAAGTCAACATGCATTCAGTATGCCTTTGGCCATAAAGTTCTTTCTTCATGCCTGTCTTTATTCTAGAATTTTAAGATAAGACCTCAAATTTTAAGATAGTAATTTTTTTTTAAATGACAATGAATTGCTATAAAAATTTATTTAAAAAGAGACAGCTACAGTCTAAAAAAATGGTACAGTATACTTTGCAGTTGGGTCAGTTGTTAAAAAAATGCAAAATCTGTATGGCAGTTTCATTTTTCTAATATATTTTGTTAAAGGGTTTCCATAGCAAGTGTTACAGTTCCATGAAGTATCAGAAGCATGTGAGAGATTTGGATTTGAGGCACCTAGTACATAATTAAGCTACCAACCAGTGACTGAATTTTTCCTTTTATTTTCCTCTTTTTAAAATTAATCTACTGAACAAAAATTCTCAAGTCCCTCCTCTCCTCAGACACCCAAATTTAAGTAAGTATGAACTGAGCTTTATATAGAGCTTTAAACTAGATGTGAAGGGGGTGGGGGGCAAAGCCAGGCTAGTCATGAGTGAGCCTGGAAGTGGAACTCCAGTGCCTGAGAGATGGTGTGCTGGCAAGGACCACCAGCACATCACCACAGAGCGAGTGGGGGGGAGTACAGCTGGTGACAGAAAGGATGAAACTGGCACTCATGGGTTAGATATTCCAAGGACCAGTCAATGGGGAATGAACACTACTCCCTTTGTGAGAGCTGAGGGTTCACCAGGCCAGCTGAAGTGCATTTACACCAATGGGTGTAAATTTACCAGCATGGGCAATAAGCAGGAGGAGATGGAAGTTATTGTAGGGCAAGGAGACTACAACTTAGTTGCCATACGGAAACGTGGTGGGACGACTCGTATAACTGGAGTGCAGTTATGCTGGGGTATAAACTCTTCAGGTGGGACAGGAGTGTAGGCGAGGTGGTGGGGTCACCCTCTATGTTAGAGAGAACTTTGATACCCTTGAGCTCGATTATGGTGATGATAGGACCGAGTGCCTGTGGGTTAAAATCAGAGGAGCCCACAAGAAGGCAGATATTGTGATGGGAGCCTGTTATAGACCACCCAGCCAAGAAGAAGCAGCTGATGAGCTCTTCTATAAACAGCTGGGAGTGGTCTCAATGTCGCTAGCTCCTGTCCTCATGGGAGACTTCAATCTGCAAGATGTCTGCTGGAAGTACAATACAGCAGAAACGAAGCAGTCCAGGAGGTTCCTGGTGAGTGAGCCGACAAGGAAAGGCGCCCTCCTGGACCTGCTGTTTGTGAACACAGAAGGACTTGTGGGGGAGGTGATGGTTGGAGGATGCCTGGGACAAAGCAATCATGAGATGGTAGAATTTTCAGTTCTAGGTGAGGTAAGGAGGGGGATTAGCAGAACAGTCACATTAAAATTCCGGAGGGCAGATTTTGGACTGTTCAGAAGGCTGGTTGAAAAAGTCCCATGGGAGACAGTCCTTAAGGGCAAGGGAGCCCACAAGGGCTGGGACCTCTTCAGAAAGGAAATCCTAGCAGCTCAGATCAGGAGCAAGCCATCCCCATGTGCCAGAAAAGGAGCCGGCGGGAAAAAAAAACAGCTTGGTTGAGTAGAGACATCTTGATGGACATCAAAAAGAAGAGGAATATCTATGACCTATGGAAGAAGGGACAGGTGTTTTGGGTGGACTACAGGGAGGAAGTGACACTATGCAGAGGAAAAATGAGGAGGGCTAAGGCCCAGCTAAAGCCCAGACTGGCCAAGTTGGTGAAAGATAACAAAAAGTCTTTCTATAAATACATTAAAAATGAAAGGAGAACCAGGGAGAATATTCAGTCGCTACAGGATGCCAATCAAACAACTGTGACAGGGGATGAGGACAAGGCTGAGGTATTTAATGCCTTCTTTGCCTCAGTCTTTAATTGTAAAGAAAGTTGTTCCCTGTGTGTACATACCCAGGAGCTAGAGGAGAAGAACAAAGCTCCCATGATCCAAGAGGACGTGGTTAGAGACTTGCTTACCCAGCTAGACACCTACAAGTCTACGGGGCCAGATGGGATCCAATCAAGAATACTGAGGAAGCTGGCGGATGTGCTGGCCAAACCCCTTTCCATCATCTTCCAGCAGTCCTGGCTGACTGGGGAAGTTCCATTGGATTGGAGGCTGGGGGATGTTATGCCCATCTAAAGAAGGGGCGCAGGGAGGATCCAGGGAACTACAGGCCTGTCAGTCTGACCTCAGTGCCAGGGAAAGTCATGGAACTGGTGATCTTGAGCGCTATCATGAAGCACATGCAAGAGAACTGGGTGATCAGGCCCAGTCAACACAGGTTCATGAAAAGCAGGTCTTGCCAAACTAAGCTTATCACCTTCTATGGCAAAGTGACCTGCCTACTGGATAAGGGAAAGGCTGTGATGTATCTTCCTGGACCTCAGTAAAGCCTTTGACACAATTTCTCACAGCATTCTGCTACGGAAACTGTCAGCCTCTGGCCTGGACAGGCGCACACTCTCCTGGGTGGAAAACTGGTTGGATGGCCAGGCCCCGAGAGTAGTGGTAAATGGAGTTAAATCCAGCTGGAGGCCAGTTACAAGCGGTGTCCCCAGGTCTCAGTGCTGGGTCCAGCCCCGTTCAATGTCTTTATCAATGACCTGGATGAAGGCATTGAGTGCACCCTTAGCAAGTTTGCAGATGACACTAAGCTGGGTGGAAGTGTGGATCTGCTGGAGGGTCGGGAGGCTCTGCAAAGGGATCTGAACAGGCTGGACTGCTGGGCTGAGACCAACAGCATGAGGTTTAACAAGGCCAAATGCCAGGTCCTGCACTTGGGGCACAACAACCCTGTGCAGCTACAGACTGGGAGAAGCCTGGCTGGAAAGCTGCCTGGAGGAGAAGGACCTGGGCTTGTTGGTTGACAGCCCACTGAACATGAGCCAGCAGTGTACCCAGGTGGCCAAGAAGGCCAATGGCATCTTGACTTGTATCAGAAACTGTGTGACCAGCAGGTCCAGGGAGGTTCTTCTCCCTCTGTACTCAGCACTGGTGAGACCGCTCCTCTAATACTGTGTTCATTTCTGGGCCCCTCACCACAAGAAGGATGTTGAAGCTCTGGGTTGACTCCAGAGAAGAGCAACGAAGCTGGTGAAGCGGTTGGAGAACAAGTTTTGTAAGGAGCGATTGAGAGAGCTGGGTTTATTTAGCCTGGAGAAGAGGAGGCTGAGGGGAGACCTTATTGCTCTCTACAACTACCTGAGGGGAGGCTGTGGAGAGGAGGGAGCTGGCCTCTTCTCCCAAGTGACAGGGGACAGGACAAGAGGGAATGGTGTCAGCTTTACTAGGGGAGGTTCACGCTGGACATCAGAAAAATTTTTTTCACAGAAAGGGTCATTGGGCACTGGAACAGGCTGCCCAGGGAGGTGGTTGAGTCACCATCCCTGAGGTATTTAAAAGTCAGGTGGATGAGGTGCTGAGGGGCATGGTTTAGTGGTTGATAGGAATAGTTGAACTCAGTGATCCTAGAGGTCTTTTCCAACCTAGTGATTCTATGTTTCTGTGATAAACAAATGCATGAATCTAATATTAGCTTATTTTTGTACTTCAAGTCTCCATTTATAATAGCTCTTTTCAGCCTTCAAAACTCCACATAAATGTTTAATGGCAGTGATGACTCCCATATAAACAGTTTAAATCTGCTGACAACAAGATTGCTTTCCTTAGTTTATTTTTTGTGGACTCTGAAGTGGAACTCTGCACCCCAAGAAACAGCAAAAAAAACCCCTCAAATAAAAGTAATAGCATTTTACTAGCTTCTCCCAGTCTTTAAAAATAAAAAAGTAGACACATAAGTTCTAATTATTCTGGACTTTTGTCTCCGGTGCCAGCCAGTAGTTAACTACAAAAAAGAGAGTATGAAAAAACAAAATCATGTCTAAAGCGACATTTCCTGTGGTATACCTGTCTCTAGAAATCAAATTAAGGACTTTTTAATACTGAAGAGCAAAACTAAACCATCAATGTTAAACAGACAACAGGTCAGCTCTTGGCTGTGGCTGCTCCCCTTTTAAAAACCTTAACACATTTGCCTTCTACATCACTTAATAATCAATTTCACAATTGGCAGGCACATTCTGTATAAAAAACAGTTTTCTTACTTTAAATCTGCAGATTAAACCCAGACGAGCTCAAAGGGCTTGAGAGAATCTTAAGGTAGAAGGTAGTTCCTTAACTACCACTTCCATATCATCATGATTTACTTCCTTATTTGCTACTCACTTTCCTCCACTTCAGCTCCCCAAACTGAAGAGCAAACTAACACAAGATGGTTTAAGACAGTCAAAGAGCTGACCACTGCTGAACAGGTCTTCTGCCCTCCCTGCCCCAGCATACATGTCTGCCAGCACTAATGCTCCAATGATCTCTCCATGAGCCAATTCAGTTCACCAAAACAGCAGGAAATTAACACAGTAAGGAAAAAAAAAAAGCTGACAGTTTTTCTCCTGGGTTAAGCAAATTGAGCAAGCTCAGCAAAAGGTTGAATAGCATCAGAGACCAGAGAACTGGAGAGAGGGAGAGGGAAATGAGACCTCTGAATTTAGGTTGACATTGATTTCTCAAGGGACTTCACTACTAGTCTGGGGTGCAGAGCTGCAAGAGGTTTAGACTGTTCCAACTTCTAGCTTCTGCTGAAAAAGCCCCAGATCCCCCTCTTGCTCATACAGATGTTCCTACTCTTGCCCTTATACATCAATGCTAGCTTTATCTCCAGCAGTTGCATCATTAGCAGTAGCAAGCTTATCTACCTCTCTAATCACAGGAAGGACAAAGTTTATGTGAAGGCTGACAGAGTAAAACAGCACGCAGAACATGATTTTTTCAAATGCATAATGAAATTAAGATCTCTGTACCAGGTAGACAAAAATTCTGCCTTCCTGAGCCACAGACACAGGCCTGAACTACTTACTAGTGGATGCCTAGAATAAAAATGATAAAATGGTACAAGGACAGAACAAGTACGCACTACTACTCTATATAGTCCCCCAAACCTCCAACAATCACCAACAAATCAGGTTCTACATGTGCTAGAATGTCACCTATGTGCTTAGGCCACCAAATAACAACTGTCTTCCGTCATTAGAAAAATCAACACAAGAAACATTTCCTTGTCTGGACTGAGCAAGCTCAGTGGAGCTCTGAAGATGGTAAAAGGGAATTTCTCAATTTTGCTACTGAACAGCTTCATTACTGAAAGGACATTACTGAAACTTAACATTACTATTAACCATGGTATATTCTAATGTGCCGTGGAAACCTGGAAATTTCTTACACATGTTCACTAAGGCTACACAAGCACACATGCAGTAGATACTGAGGCCTAAAAGGAAAAGTCAAGGGAGGAAGATAAAGGAAGGAAGGAATACAATACTTGACATAGTTATCACAAACTGCCATGTTTTCTTAGCCATGAGTGACTATTTACTGATTTGGAGAGGATCTCAAGTTTGTGTGTCATTTTATTGATGTTGACAAAATCATTATGAAAGATAAACTTTGTCTTTTAAGAGTAAAGCTGTAACAACACAAGTACACATAAAATTTTTAGCCCCCCCCCCGCATCTACAGCCTATAGAACCCAGTCATTGTGGCATTTCAGGTTAACTTTGCAAGCCTGGATTTTGTCAGGGAATACTACAATGAAGGCTATGAAAATCAATTACAGGTTGTTTTTCTTGGAAGTCCCTCCAGGGCTTCGCATTCTGTCCTTCCATCTCAACACAGTTATTCCTATGCTTTTGCACTACAGTTCTACAGATTTTTTAAAAATCCTTGCCACAGCAACAACTGAAGTTCCCCTTTTTTGCCCTGCTGTGAAAGTCTGCCTGTCTAGGGCATCACTGACTACCAGCAGACAGTGGGAGCATGGAGGGAGGAAGGGGAATGGAAGAATCCAATAGATACAGCCAGGATAAAACCTCGTAAGTTAAGGACTACTCAACAAGCAGAAGATGCTGGCTGGTAGATCAAGATTGGATAGTGGGAGGCAAAAAAAAAAAAGACATTGAGCCATTGACCACTACTCTCTGAATGCAACCATCCAATCAATTTCTTATCCACCAAACAGTCCACCCAGGAAATCCATAGCTCTCCAATTTACAGAGAAGGATGCTGTGGGGGACTGTGTCAAAGGCAGATAGATCACATCCACTGCTTTTCCCATGTCCACTGATGTGGCTACCCTATCATAGAAAGCCACTAGGTTAGTCATACAGGACTTGCCCCTGGTGAAGCCATGCTGGCTGCCACTAAACACCTCCCCATCCTCCATGTGCTTTAGTATAGGTTCTACAAGGATCTGTTCCATGATCTTCCCAGGCACAGAGGTGAGGCTGACAGGTCAGTAGTTCCCCAGGTCATCCTTTCAACCCTTTTTAAAAATGGGCACAATGTTACCCTTCTTGCAGTCAAAAAGGACTTCACCTGACTGCCATGGCTTTTCAAATATCATGGAGAGAGGCTTGGCAACCACATCAGCAAATTCGCTGAGGACTCTGGGATGTATACTGTCAGGTCCCGTAAGACTTACATATGTTCAGGTTCCTCAGGTGGTCACAAACCTGATCCTCCCCTGCAGGGGGAGAGGTCTACCTTGATCAGGTAGACTGTAGTATACACAAACCACAAGGTTCCTTTTGCTGCCTTTGTCTTTTTTTCTGACCCACAAACTTTCAGTCTGTTTGTGGCTACTCTTCAAAGACAGCTCTTCACCCTCTACCTATTTCCTGATATGGAGGGCAGTACCTCCACACCTCCTTCCTGGTCTGTTTCTTCTGTAGCCATTGACAGCCACACTCCAGTCATGGGAATCGTCCTGACAAGTTTCAGTAATGGTAACTAGATCATAGCTTTCTAGTAGCATGGTAGCTTCCAGCTCTTCTTGTTGTTGCCCAAGATGTATGTGTTTGTATAGAGGCATTTCAACTGGGCTGTTGGCTAGATCACCTTCTTAGTGAACACCCCCTTATTACCGTTAAGGTGTTCTGTGGAAGTTTCCTTGTTGACACCTACTACTGCAGGAGCTTCCTGCTCATCTCCACAAGACTTCAACTGTGTCGCAGCACCCCCAGCATGCCCCACAGCAACAGGTGGAGGGCCCATACCAGCACTCCAACCCTCTAACCATTGTATGTCAGGCGCACCTTGTCAAAGGCAAGCCTGATACTATCCCTCTACCCCTTCATATCTAGTTTAAAGCCCTGCCAATGAGCCCTGCAAGCTCCTGAGCAAAGACCCTCCTCCCTCTTTCAGAAAGGTAGCTCCCATCTGATACCTGTACGCCTGATGCCATGTAGGCCATCCCATTGTCAAAAACCCCTAAGTTATTACGGTGACACCAGCCACAGAGCAATGTAGTAATTGTCTGGGCTCACCTGATCCTTCTGATGTCACTGCCTGTAATTGGATGGAGGGATGGAAAAATCACCTGGGTCCTGGATTCCCACACTAGCTGTACCAAGGCCCTAAAATCTCTTTTGATCACCCTTGGGCTACGTACTGCAGCTTCTCCATCTCCCACATGGAAGAGCAGTCTGAGTGCCCTACCAGACTGGGGAGTTTCCTAGCAATATCCCTTACTCAGGCTCCTGGGAGGCAGCAGATTTCCCTGTGAGTAGGGTCTACTTGACATATTAGACACTCTGCTCCCCTCAGCAGGGAGTCTCCTACAACTATGATTCACCTCTTCCTCCTTGTGGCAGTTGTAGTAATAAGGAGGCGTCATTCTGGTCTTGGCCCCTCCTCTGATGTAGATAAATCATCACCCACATTATCCTTCGGTTGGTCCTCCACAGCTACAGCCTTGTATCTATTGTGGAGAGGCACCTGGGGAGGTGTTGGCAAGGAGGGGGTTTGTTTTCTGCCCTGCTGGTGGGCTTGCTTCGGTTCATTACTTCCCTTTAAGTCCCTGCCTACATCCTGGTGGGGGGAGGATACCAAATCCCCTTGATCAGAGGCTCTTTCCAGTGGATGTCTCTGTTCCTGTTGCAGGAAACTCAAGGTGTGGTTCCACCAGTCAATCTCTTGCTCAGATTCCCTGATGCTCCTAAGCCTGTCTACTTTCTCTCACAGCTCTGCCACCAGACTGAGGAGATAGTCCACCTGCTTACACCTTACATAGCTGTTGCCCCTGCTGCCCTCTTTTTCCAATGCAAGCCGGAGGCACTCTCGGCAGCCAGAGACCTGGACAGCTTCATGTTTTCCTGGGAGCTCAGTCTGGGCTGATGTGTCCCTTCTGGCAGGTGCAGAGGATGCAGCCCCACCAGGTGAATGCTCTAGCTGGGCTCCTGCTCACCAAGTGAACTCATCTCCTTAGCACAGTGATTGTGCCCTCCCTGCTCACCCTGCTTTCGTGAACTGCCCTCGCAAACCGACAAGCTCCACCCTTCCGACGAGGCCTGCTCCTGGTCGCTGTGCTCCTAAAGGGCCACGTTTAAATACTCAATGGCTGCTTCTGGGACCACCCCCCTCCCATCACCCACCATGTGGTAGCTGCTGGGACCAAGAGTCAGGATCTGCCCGCCCCTCGCTCCCTGCTGGGGGGTCCCCTCGCTCCACAGAGCACATTTTTAACTCAATCTAGCACCCAACTGCAGAACTTACCATCCGTGCTGCCGATTCTTGACGACTGAGCCATAACGGTAAACACAGAGCCCCCAAGATTCCAGAATCACGTTTTACTAAAGGCTTTGATTTTTTTTTTTTTTTAGAATAAGTAATGCGATGGAGGAAGAAATGTGAAGGAGGCAATCTTTTAAAGATCTGATAATTACTCTCTGTAATTTGTGAGATACTTCTAAAAAGTAATCAGGGTTTGGTTCTGCTCATCTGGTAAAATAAATGAAACCAAAATCATTTAAAAAAACCCCAAACCAACAACAACACTATGCAATTGTCACAGCAAACACTACACTCTTCTCACATCTTTTATGGGTAGTGTTCAGTACTCCTGAAGTTTAAAACATTGAAACATACATGGAAACAGCAACCCTTTCAAACAAGCAGTTGTGATTCTGCAGACTACAGTCAACTTGCAATTAGCCTTCACATAATTATCTGGATTGGTGACTATGCATGCCACAGATGTCAACTCAGACAACATTATGTAAATGCAGCTGCGCTCTTTTCTCAGCCAGTTCACATAAAGTAATTTTTTATGTGGAACAGAGACTAAGTTAAGAAGTCTAAAAGATCAAAGGGGCCTTCAAACGCAAGGCCAGATTGGGATTTCCTGTGGCTGATACTGGTGCCAGGAGCACTACAGAAACTATCTAAGACATATCTAAGTAGCTCTGGACCACAACAAACACATTTGGCTAGCACTGAACCCAACCTTAAGACTCCAAGACCGAGCAGGTGACAACCCTAGACAATCCCACATGCACAATCCTCTAACATCTTGAGAAAGGTTATTTAATTTGGACAGTCAGTTCTACCCAAACAAGTATGCAATGAGGGAGAATATATTCACCTTCCAGAGTCCTCGAGCTCTTGGATGTGCAGTGTACACACATTAAATTGCTTTATCATGCTGACTCAGTATAGCTGAGCAGCTTTGCAGATCATCCCTCAATATCTGCGTAACATCAGATATCCCAGCTCTTCCTACTAACTGAGCTAACAAGCAGTTGTTGCATACAATCTTCTACTTATAATGAGAATCAAGAAAGGAGACACGAGCTTCTTGTCAATATATTAATGCTTAATACAAAGAATCAGAGCTAATACCTATGGCTAATGGGAAAAAAGCAAGAAAACGACCATAATTCATACAGTGGATAGAAGATTGAGAAAATTTGTGATTACACCAGAGATAGCAAATTTATTGAGTAACTAAGAAAATTAATTAGTTTTGTGCTTGAATTAGCAATGGAGTCAACATACAGCAAAAGGAATACCTGCATCCTCTGCAATACTTCATTTGCATGTCCATTTGTACCCTGAACTTACCTGTAAAATAATTCAATTTAAAAGAACTACTTACATTTCTATTTAAAAATAGACCAACAATTTCATTCGACTTGCAGAACTTCTTGTGCAGGAAGTGTAAGGGGTGTGGGAAACCCACAGTCTAAATTGCTTGGCAATACGATGATATTTTACAAAGTCAAAAAATAGTATCAACACCAGTGCAACATGAAAAAGAACAATCTTGGGATGATTCCATAGTTTTAGAAAGGTAGTTTCAAAAAAGAGCTGCTTCACAAAAATCAATACACTTTCCCCATAGGTTCATGATGTAAAATTCTATAATCAGGGCTTGTAGATTTGTAATTATGGTATGTCAGCCACATTTAAACAAGAGTGTTAAAAGATTGTTAAAGTTAAACTAACACAATTGCAATGTGAATTGTCTTAGTCTCATTCTAATCTACTGGTGTCACTTCCACTTAATCAGATGGAAACTATGGGCAAATTTCACTGCTGTTTTCACATGACCCAACTTACTTTGTTTGCAGTAGTTTTTAAAATCATTGCCAGTCTGAAATGAGAATAAGATATTTTTTAAAGTTTTTTTTCCTAATCACTCTCTCATAGTCCAGCAGATTATTCAAGTCTGGATTTACTGACAGTAAGACTATTTTAAAGTGATAAACCAGAAGTATTGTTTGTTAGAACATAAGCCACAAATACAGCTAACATTATTATGCTCATCAAATCTACTTTTTTTGAGTGACAAGTTAATGAATGTATGCAATCACTAAAGGCATAGCTATCAGTTTGGTCAAATAAAGCAGAAGGTTCTCCCCATTTCTAGTTTAAATTTCTTTCACAAATATAACACAGCAATGAAAGAATCATGAAGCAAGTAAAGTACCCATGACCTACAATACAGTGTCTTGAAAGTGGTACAAAGAATTTAAGATATACAGCTAAAAAAAAAAATCTAATACTACTGCAGCTGCTTTATTCTTAGTTTTAAATAAAGTAATGAGTTAGGTAATAATGAGAGAAAACTATGTGCTACAGCAGATCATTATAAAAAGACAAAAGGCTGAAAAACTTCAATATACCTGGATGGTTCTTGACCCTTACCTTTTTTAATATACTCTTACAGCCTGAGCATTGAAAATGCTTTAAATTCAGTGTACTCTTCTAAACTGCAGATGCAGAAAAAAACTAGGAAAATTAATCAAAATGTTAAGTCAGTCACTTCACGGCATATTTACTAAGACTTGATGTGAGTCTTCTTACACACTACGAATAAATACCTATATATGTAATTGTTCTAGCCCAAAATAAAAGGACAACATTAATGTCCCTAAGTTCATTGAAGTCACATGCATGCCCTCTCTAACAGAAGGTACACATCTTCAAGCAGGAGAAGAAATAGTGGGGCAGAACAGAGCTATACCTAGTTTCTTTTATCTGTGTGCAGCCTTGACAGAAGCAGAAGCTGCTGCTGTTATCATCTCCTCTGCAGGGAGTGTAAGATAACACTTCTTTTCTTCCCAGCCTTTTTTTCTTTTTATTTTAAGCAACCATCACTTACAGTATGCCAGCTGCTGTGGAGTAACTGTAGATGCGCATATTGTTACCACAAAACAGATAAAAGCTAAGTTTACTTGCTTATTCACACAGTCATTCTCTAAAAGAATGCCTGAATCCCCTTTGCTGCATTTGCACAATTTCCCTGAAGGTTTTCACTTTCTTTTGTACTAGACCCAAAATGTATACAGCTGTGTGGCTAGCTGGTTCAGGCAGACTTCATCCTTCAAAATAACTTTTTTCCCAGTTCCAGCTGTTTTTTAGTGGATCAGCTCCCTGAAAAATACACATGGGTGGCCACCTAAGACCTTGTGCAGGGCACAGAGGCTGTAACATGGCCTCTCAGACTTAGATTAGCTTAAGCTATCATGGACCAAAACCAAGACTTCTGGCACAAGTGGCAATTGTTTCAGTGGAAAGGAACATGTATGCAGTACCCTTGAAACATACTGCAACTTATTAAGCATTATTTTGTGAGGACACAGTTATTTGTATTAGGCTCACAAAACAGTTCTCAGGAACGGCCAGACTTTGCCCGGACTTGTCTTGGCCAACCTACAGCTTTTTACGTGTTTAACTGTAACTGCTGTTATGACTAGGTGACAATTACCTGCTTTGTTTTAATTTTTGCTCAGCTTTGTACAATTGTGTGGTATAAAACTATAGTATTGATTTTTATTACTAACAAAAAATGAGTTATTTCTAACTTAGAATAAAAGAAGCAGCATAAAAGATCAAATTTGATGAGAGCAGAAACATGGGATGACAGCAGAGCCCTTGAAAACACAGACACAGGAATATGCTAGTCGTAGCACTAGGAAATGCCCTAGTACTATAAACAACTCGCTAGTAGCCAAATATTGGTGAAAGTAGTGCAACCCTGAGATATGGCTAAAACCAGTTTTAGGATTCAACATGTGTAAAATGGGCCATACACAGTAAATCCAGAAAAAAGGGGAATGCAAAACAATTAAGCAAAACTAAGATGTGGTCTTTTTATATGCACTTCTAAATGCAGACTCTGAGAATCACAAAACAATCAATATCATATATCTCTCAAAAAGAATTTGGGATGCTGATTACTTGCATGAATTTGCCTTCTCCCTACTACCTACTTAAGCTAGTGGTCTTAGGGACCCCAAAGTCCAGAAAAAAGTGAGTGTAACATCAGGGAAAGGGTTCTATTAGAAGCCTTTCTGTATGTTAATTCTGACTGTTTATTAATTGTTTTAGTATTATTGTAACTATACTAATATCTAGTGGATATTTAAGCAACCTACGCTGCAACTCAGACACAACAAGCTTGTAACAAAATCAAAACCAGCGTCCATGGAATTCATAAGTCAAGTCAACAAACAGAGCCACACTAAGCAGCAAAGAAATTGCTCACCCAGGACAACAACCACTGCTAAATTTTAATCTCTTGCTCCCAGCTCTCTCAGACTCACACTGCAGAAGGAAAGCAATGGAGGAAAAGAACATGTAAGCTAATCTCAGAGCTAGAAGCACTACGGACAGTGTCATACAGGCACTGAGATAGCTTAACATGCAGTTGTTTGCATTCTTAGGCCACTTCAGGTCCATGAGAACACAGCCACATGGTACAGCACTCACACGTGAACACACCGGTTTGCACCAGCTCTGCTGGGGTCTCCATGCAGTTGTTCATTGCCTAATAAAGACTTTCCCCTCACTGCATCCCAATCTATGAACATCAGGGAAAAACTCATTCAGGTAAATTTTGTGATGATTGTTAAGCAATGGTCACACAAAATGCTATTCACTATTAACAGACAATTATCTCAGTAACACCATCAAACAGCAGCAATAAGCCAATAGTGAACCTTCTACAAACTGCAAATTCTACAAAAGTAAAATTACCTCTTTTAAGACAGAATGGCTTTCTCAAAAGTTTCTAGACAAAGAAGTTATACTTTTAGCTAACAGAAAGAATACACAGATTGAGAAAATGCTAAGGTAAGTAATTCAAGTTTCCCCAGAGCTCATAATACTTTATAAAACACAGCACAAACTATTCACTTAAAAATGCACATAAGTCAGTTACAGTGTTCCTATCTGGCTAAGCCAGTAACCACAACACAGCTGATGAAACAACACAAATCAAGAAGTGGCTACCAAACAACTCAATAAGAGAGCACTAGAACTTTAGAGCTTAAAAATAACGCACAAGTTCATGATTTGCACTCCTGCATAATGACAGGAAATGGGACCTCACAAGCGTATAATCATGTCTTGCAGTAGTTCTTGAAAAGTGCTCCTAGTTTGGAACCTAGGTACTCAAAAGTGTCTTTATCTGGCATAAACAGTGTTAAATCTGTATCTATTTTACTTTTTGAGTCTTCAAGTCCAATCTTTCAAAGCTAATCAGGTATTAGAAAGTGTGCCCACCCTACTGTGAGTCTTTTACTAACTGAAATTACGTATGTCATAACGCGAAGTTGATTCTATGGAACCGGACCATTTAGCACCCTAGTCTGGCACACATACCAACTCCTGTCTGTGCCTGAGCCAGCACAGTCCTGGTACAATTGTAGCCTTATCAAACAACTTGGTGACTGAACATTTAATGTCAAAGGCTTGTGTTTCACAGAATCATAGAATCATTAGGTTGGAAAAGACCTCCAGGATCAAGTCCAGCCATTCCTATATGCCACTAAACCATGTCCCTGAACACCTTGTCTACCCATCTTTTAAACACCTCCAGGGAAGGTGACTCAACCACCTCCCTGGGCAGCCTCTGCCTCTGCCCAATGGCCCTTTCTGTGAAAATTTTCTTCCTGATATCTAGTCTGAACCCCTCCTGGCGCAATCCCTCAGGAGGATTCAGACAATCCCAGATTGTGTAAAACCTCTTCATGCAATCCCTTAGAAGGACTTCGACAGCCAAACTACAACGGCTCTTCAGAATTAAGACTGCGTTAAAACTAAGCAAAATGGAGACTCAGGCGATGAATTTATCACCGGTTTCGCATCAGAGATTATCTGTTCATGAGTGGAAGGTGTCCCTGCCCATGGCAGGGGGATTGGAGCTAGATAATCTTTAAAGGTCCCTTCCAACCCAAACCATTCTATGACCAGCTTTTGCGGTAATGCACATGAGACCTCATGCCTTGGCCAGATGGCCGAAGACCACCCTGTACATGGGCACGGGATAGCGGCTCCTCAGGGATCTCTAAGCCGGTGAAGGGGCTACAGGACAGGTCTTGTGAGGAGTGGCTGAGGGAACTGGGGTTGTTTAGCCTGGAGGAGAGGAGGCTGAAGGGAGGCCTTATTGCTCTCTACAACTGCCTGAAAAGAGGTTGTGGTGAGGTGGGCGCTGGTTTCTTCTCCCATTTGACAGGACAAGAGGGAACGGCCTCAACTTGCACCAAGGGACATTCAATTTAGACAGTAGGGTAAATTTCTTCAGTGAAAGGGCCGTCTGGCGCTGCAGGGCGGCGGCTGAGTCACCGTCCCAGGAGGTGCTTAAAAGTTGAGTGGGTGAAGAGCTCGGGGATCTGGTTTAGTAGTGGAAATGTACGGTTGGACTCGGACGATCTCAAACGTCTTTTCCAGCCAAGCGATTCTACGATCCCACCTCGGTAAGGACGCAGCAGCGAATCCCGGTTTTACCGCCGCCTCGGGCACGCGAGGCCCGTCCTGGCGTGGGGCGGCCTCGGGGCTTCCTCCGGGCCGGGGCCCGGGCCGTCCCGACCCCGCTCGCCGCCGGCTCCGGCGGAGGCCGCCCTGCCCCGCCGCGCTCTCACTCACCGCCTCACGACGCCAGTCTTGATCTTGATCTGCCTGAGGCGCGGGTCGGCCATGGCGGGGCTGCGGCGGCGGCGCGCGTGCGCATGCGCGGGGCGGGGCGGGGCAGGGCGAGGGGCGAGGGGAGGGGAAGGGAGGAGCGGGAGGCGCCCTGGCGGCCTCGAGCCCAGCCCCGCCCCGCCCGCGGGCAGCGCGCGGGGCCTCGTCCCGGCCCGGCAGCGGCCCCGTGTCCGCGGGCAGAGCGGCAGCGGCCTCTCCCGCCCCCGGGGGCTGTGCCAGCGCCCCCAGACAGCGAGCGCCTTCCCCGCTCGCCGAGGGCCGACTGTGATGTCCTTGTGAGCCCCGCAACAGCCGCAGCTCTCGCTGACTCGGAGCCTCGGAGCCTCGGGACCAGCCCGGCCTGACCTCGCCCACGGGACCGGGAGAGGCTGCGAACGGCGTCGCAGGAGAAAACGCAGCTTCCCAGCACAGGCCACGCGGCACAGAAAGCGCTGTCAGCTCCGAAGAAAGAGCAGAGTTAGTATTGTTACAATAACACCAACACAGTTCAAAACCACACTATCAGAGGGACATTCTGTCTAACTTAAAAACATACAATTACTTAGATAAAATCTTGTTTTAACTTAAGCTAAGAAGCTTTCAGCAGAGAAGAGGGGGCTGAGGGGACACTGTAATGCTATCTGTAACTCCTGGAAAGGAGATTGTAGACAGGAGGGTGCTGATCTCTTCTTCCAGGTCGTAGGACAGGGGAGGTGCAGGTTAGACAGTAGGAAGTAATTTTTCATCAAAAGGGTCATCAGGCACTGGCAGAGGCTGCCCAGGGAGGTGGTGGAGTCACCATCCCTAGAGGTGTTTAAAGACGAGTGGATGAGGTACTTCAGGATATGATTTAGTGGCAGATAGGTATGGTTGGACTCGATGACCTCAGAGGTCTTTCCCAGCCTGGTGATTCTAAGTCAGAATATTCCATTTCTTGTAATATTAACTACTTCTTGTGTCAGGGCTGTGCTGTTGCTGCAGTAAACTGTGGGGCTGGAGCACGCAGCAGAGCCCCATGCGCCACCAGGGACTGTTCACCATTTGTGTGCTAGCAAATGCACCAAGAAAGCTCAAACCACCCTGAGATGCAGCAAAAAGTCATTCACAGAATCACAGAATAACCAGGTTGGAAGAGACCTACCGGATCATTGAGTCCAACCATTCCAATCAATCACTAAACCATGCCCCTCAGCACCTTGTCCACCCATGCCTTAAACACCTCCAGGGAAGGTGAATCAACCACCTCCCTGGGCAGCCTGTTCCAGTGCCCAATGACCCTTTCTGTGAAATTTTTTTTCCTAATGTCCAGCCTAAATCTCCCCTGGCGGAGCTTGAGGCCTTTTCCTCTTGTCCTGTCCCCTGTCACTTGGGAGAAGAGGCCAGCTCCCTCCTCTCCACAACCTCCCCTCAGGTAGTTATAGAGAGCAATGAGGTCTTCTCTCAGCCTCCTCTGGTGTGGCTGACACCATGATAGTGTTGGGGTTGGAGTGTGAGCGGTGCTCCCTGCTCCCAACTCCTGGCAGTGCAGTTATCCTAGAATCACAGAATCGTAGAACATCCTGACTTGGAAAGGACCCACCCACAAGGATCATCAAGTCCAGCTCCTGTCCCTACGTAGGACAACCTCAGCATTCACTCTGTGTGTCTGAGGGCATTGTCCAAATGCTTCTGGAATATTTGTAGGCTTGGAGTGATGACTACTTCCCTGGGGAACCTGTTCCAGTGCTCCACCATCTTTTCCTGATATTCAACCTAAACCTCCCTGGCACATCATCCTGCTATTACTTCAGGTCCTGTCATGGGTCACCAGAGAGCAGAGGTTAGCACCTGCTCCTCCTTCACTCATGAGGAAGCAGTAAACTGCAACGAGGTCTCCTCTCAGGCTCCTCCAAATTGTTAAAGAAAGCACCATTCTCAGGCACCAAGCTAGTTGCATATTCATCCCCTTTCCCCTCCTTCTCAGGCCCTGAAGGTTCTAAGCACCAATCACATAATGATAGAAACACTGTGGAACAGGCCTCTAAGATCAAGTCCAGCTGTCAGCCCAGGACCGCTGTGCCTACCAAGCCATGCCAAACTGATTTCTTCTTTCCCTCATTTCTGGCTTCAAGGTTCCTGGATGCCAGGCTCATTATTCCTTCCTTTGCCAGCCTTGGAGGTCCTAGGCACCCTACCAACCCAGTATTGTTGCCACAGAATAGGGAAGCATAACAGCACCCAGAGCACTGTCACTAAAACCAAACACTTACAAATCCTGAGGGTCAAGCTGCACCAGAGCTGCTTCTGGTCAGCAAGACCAGGACCTTGGTGCCCAAGGACACCGTCACCATTGTCTGCTTCCTCCAAGAACAGAGTGACTGACTCGTATTCTTTTACATCATTTTTGAGTTTAGATTAGGACTGTCATATTGATACAGCAAGCCGTGTATTAAGATTTGACCCAACCTGCAGAGGATCCAGGTGATTAGAAACCATCAGTTAAGTTGTATTATGAATTCTGTATTATTACATTTAAAGATTGTACACTGGTTCTGCTTATGGAAATCCTATGCCATTTTAATACTAAATCCTATGCTCTACCAATCATAAAATCCTGTTAATAAAATAAATCTTCAATTGTAATTACAACTTAGTGCATCATAGTTCTGCCAAGGATCTCTAAAAGAACCTGTCTGTCCTCTCAGTACTGGGTGACTGGTAGAAACAAATAAAGAGGCAACATTAGCACTGGCAGCTCAGTCCTAGAGTTATAACTGGCTGATGATTCAAGGGCTATTTTCCTTTGTGATTGTATTTAGTTGACGTTAACCATTTAAGTGGTCAAATTCTAGAAGAAATACCCACTGGATATGTGTTTGAAAGAACTTCCCTTGAACGTGCATTTAAATTGATAAGAAAGTTAAAAAATATCTTCATTGAATAAATGAGGAAGATAAATATAGTTTCAGTGGAGTACAGTTCACAAAGTTCTGCAGAGGCCTTTTTTTCTCCCCACATCCTTTCTTCCTGTGTTAGTTGCTTGACTTGGCTGTCGACACTGCCAGTGACCAATATCTCTTGAGAAAAGTTGGCTTCAAGGGAGGATGTCACATTGCTTTTAGTGACATGCCTGTTACAGGTTATTAGCCAGCATCCATGGCAGTGCAGCTGGCACCATCGGGCCCGGTTCAGACATGGCAAGATCGCTCAAGTCCATGGAGTTGTGTCTCATCCTCAGAGGAGGATGAATGTGACCCTGCTACAGAGCCCAGCAAGCCTGCCTGGGTACCTGTGAACCAGGCTAGACCAAACACAGCCTTGGCTTGGCAGGTTGTCTTGGCCAGGATATGGAAGTCTCAAGATTAACAACCTGCATAACAGCATGAATGACTATGACCTGGAGACAAGTTCACAGATGTACATTGTCTTTGATATGCAAACCTGTCATTGCCCATGCAGGAGGAGGAGGAAGCGGAGCAGTATTCTGGCAGGCATAAAGGAAAATGCAGCTCTTTACTTCAACAGAAACTCAAATCTCATTAATCTGGCTTTAGAAAGCTGTATCAAGTCATACTTGAGCTGAAGCTGTTCTGTAAACAATTCCAAGGCAGTGCTATTTCCACTTACATTATGTTGCCTTTGAAAATACAGACCACTGCAAGGAAGCTGCATTACCACTGTGCACTTACACATCAATTATTTTTTCAAACATAGTCTTAGATGTCATTTCTGTATTTGACATAGTTGCTCCATAAGTGAGAAGGGCCAACAACAAATAACAGTTTGAAAATAAAAATTGCCTAGAAGCAGCAATATTAAGAAAAGTAACTCATGTTTCCAAGTGCTACAAATGTTTTATTTCTAGCTCTAAGACATTAACTCACACCAGTGACTGTGTTTAGGCTCAGCTACTGAATTTCAGAAGTAGAATGCAATTGTTTTCTTACAGCTAATTCAGATAACTAAAGAGATGATGGTATACCCGATCTGAGTTTATATTTAAGTACATATGATGATAACTTGAAAAAAGTGCTACTGGCAGATACTGAAGTATATTATAAAGGTATTTTGTAAAGGCATGTCTAAAATCATGATCCATGTTATTAATATGTGCTTTTATAAGTATCTGAAAATTATAAATTAACTCTTCAAAATCTAGTAATTTTATTTCTGTGGCTCTGGATAGCTGAATATCCAGGAAAGTATGTGTAATTCTTTCCAGGACAGACACTCCTTCTTTAGTTAATGCTGTGTTGTTTTGTACTTTTTTTTCCAGAACTGCTTTGAAACAATTTCTAGCGTAGTCATTCATAAATATATTTCCGTGTGAATTAGTAAACTTGCACTAGAGTTAAATACACTCTGTCATGAAGATTGTGCATCCTGTTGTGCCTTTTAAGTGGTACAGACACTTGATTTTTCAATGGATTTTGGCAGCATCCTTCTTGTGTTGAAGGTTTTTCATAGAATCTATTAATCTTAAGTCAGGGAAGTGCTTAAACATATGTCCTGATGCTCATAGGGAACAAATCATTCTGTGTATGGACACTTACATGTACCTTTACGTAGTCTCTTGTATTGCTCCCTCCCAGCATTTCACATGTAAAGCTCCAGCGGCTGTGAATATGATTCCCTGTCCTCTGACCACTGTCATCTGATCACCTCGGCTTTCATTTTGCTTCATGTAAGGAATACTTACAATGCATTTTGTTATATGTTTTGCACAGATTTACTTGAGTGGGTGAAATTATCGCTGCCAATGTACTATGGCTTCTATCTAAAAAAATACAGCTAAGTCTTGTTTATTTCAGCTGGATAAGAGCACATGTACTGATTACTGCTCATTCCTATTTCACTTAAGAGTGAAGGACTGGAAGCAGCTAATCAGCCTGATAAGCTCAGATCTCTGCACACATAAACAACTATGTAATCGTAATAGATGTTTAATCTAAAGTGTTCACAGTGCACTCAATTCACATGCAAGGGAGCGCACCAGGCTGAAAAACACTTCCTACACCTCATAACATTCTCTGTGAAAGAGCAGTTTAAGAAGTTAATGCCATGCATATGCTTCATCACAAGGAAACAGCAGACATTGCAGTACGCCACGAGTCTCTCTTATATTAGCAATTCCCAGTTAATATGTCTCCCAACTAAAGACTACCCTTACGAAACACACAACTTCTAAGCTGTACAAATAGTAAGTCTCATTAATGTGGTACTCTCATGATATCCCTTCTTCCCTTATAAATTTGTTTTCCTTGGCTTTAGTAAGGGAGGTTTTGAAATAACAGTCTGTTGCAGTAGAGTTGTTTTGTGTTATAGTGGCAATTCATTAGTACTGCAGACCCAACAGGTTTGTCAGCTGCTATAGTTCAAATTAGAGGTATTATCCCACATTCATCTGAGCTGGTGAGGTCAGAGCGTACCTTGCGGAAGTAGTTACAGTCATCTCTAAAGTCCACTAAAACCCAGTGGCAGTTTCCATTATCTTGTCCATTACCAGTTGCTTACACAGCCTAAAAAACCCATGGCCATAGCTGTGCCAAATGTACATTTGATTCAGCTGAGGACTATTACTCTAATCAGTAAATGCTCAATGATCTTTTATACTATTTTGTTTATCCATCAAAACTGTCTGTGCAGTTTGAATATAATTTCATTTTAATTTATGATAAAACAAAAGGTGGAAATTATTTAATAATCTTCACATTTTATCTTTTTTTTTGTAAGAAAAGTTAATTTCATTCAGCCTCCGTAAGGGTTATTACGTAAATACAATTAGATTTTGAATAAAAGTTAGAAGTGTTTCCTTATTTTTTTTAATATATATATTCAGTGGATAAAATTAGCCTCTTTACAGCTGGCTAGCAGATAGCTAGGCACCATTTGAGTGCACAAGAGTGAATTTCCTTGCTTGTGAGCATACAACATAGTACCAGTGTTCCTTGTAGTGCAGATCTTTTGACCCACTCTCTAATGAGGTGATCGTCACTAGTCAAAATGATCTTCCAGAGACATCCACCTCAAAATGGTTAAGAGTTGTTCAATGCCACAAATACAGGCAAGTAGCACGGGCCATGGATTGGGACAAGGACAAATTGAGTTGCTGCTGCAGAGTTTGCCAGATGTCTGCTGTACGCAGTGAATCAAGTGGAAGCTGTGTTTTTATTACAGCAGAGGCATGATTATGTTGGAAAGTTAGGTAAAGGAGGAAGGAGGCGCCACACAGATGCTGAAAAGGATCAAAGGCAAATCCATTCCCCTTTCTGCCTTTGTACCTTCTCCAAAAAACAACAGGGTGGATTCTGATTTCATTGATGCTTTTGTGAAAAGGAAGCAGTCTTCTGGGATGTGGTAGTATAAAATCAGAAGGAAACCTACTAGTCTTCAGCAAAGTTATAGTGACAGTACAATTTACCCTGGGTAGAGAAGGCAGCAATGGTGATTCCTCAAATATTACGCTATTGGGGAGTGCCAGTTACAAAGCAGCCCTCTCATACAGCCTGAGGGTTTGTGCCTGCAATAAATGCTAAGCTACAATTGAAACCATTTTAGCCTACTTGAGGCTTTTTTGAAAAGCTGTTTTTCCTAGCTCAGACCAACCATTAGGTGAAGAGCTGGAAGTAGTGAGTGGAAAAGGGATTTATGTGCATACATCAAAAGGAGAATCTATCCCTTTGCGAATGATTTCCATGGGTCCCCTACCTACAAATGAAGAGATATGTGATATAACAATTCATTGTTCTGATATACATTACAATCATGATGTGCAATTTTTAATCCATCATGTTACATTAAGCTTAGCCCATGATCTAACACCATGTAACATAAATTTCCGTGAAAGGAGTAACATAACATGATACTGTCTTTTAAAAGACACACACGATTTTTTTAGATCACCTACCTTTTTTCCATGAATGCCCAATCAAAAAATCAAGGTGGCAGATGAAAGTGGAGTGAATGAGTATCCACAAACCAGAGTATTTATCTTGTGTAGTTTTGCTCATTTCTACCTGTAGTCAATGACTCCAGTCAATTTTTATGTTGTAATGCATGAGCAAAGTTGATGGACGTATTTTTTTGTCACCCCCAGTTAGATTTTATTCAGGGTCAATCAAGGGAGACCTGACAGCCATTATGACTATAAAACACACTGAGAATCCTCACAAGTGTTTATTTCTCAATAGGAAGTAAGGCTTTGACTATCAGCCTGTCACTACCTTATTTTGGCTGCTCTCTTTTTGCACTACATTGGAGACAGATTTTCTGTTTTAATTGACGGTGTATTTTGAAATAAAAATATCATGTAAGTGATTCTCATTGGAATTAAATAAAATGAATTATTGATTTGACAGTAACTGGATGCAATAAAATCTCCAGTGAAGGATCAAATTAAAATCTGAAGTTTAAAGAACTCACAGAATAAAACTGCACCTGATCAGTTTCTTTTGAAAAATGAGGTAGATTTTCTGTATTTATATATATTTAGAAATTTACTGCTTTATCTCCCCCGAGTCATTAGAAAGAGTCAGGATTTTTAAAGACTTCTTATATAAATTTCTCAAAACTGATCTTCAATGCCTACTTGTTTTCTAAGTTACTAACTTGATTTTCAGTTGAATACTTTCTGTGCTACAATGACTGGAGGCTGGCTGATGCTTGGCACCTGTGCCCAGGTGGCCAAGAAGGCCAATGGCATCTTGGCTTGTATCAGAAATGATGTGACCAGCAGCTCCAGGGAGGTTATTCTCCCTCTATACTCTGCATTGGTGAGATCGCACATCAAATGCTGTGTTCATTTCTGGGCCCCTCACCACAAGAAGGATGTTGAGGCTCTGGAGCGACTCCAGAGAAGAGCGACAAAGCTGGTGATGCGGTTGGAGAACAAGTTTTGTGAGGAGCGATTGAGAGAGCTGGGGGTGTTTAGCCTGGAGGAGAGGAGGCTGAGAGGAGACCTTATTGTTCTCTACAAGTACCTGAGGGGAGGTTGTGGAGAGGAGGGAGCTGGCCTCTTCTCCCAAGTGACAGGGGACAGGACAAGAGGAAATGTCCTCAAGCTCCACCAGGGGAGGTTCAGGCTCAACATAAGGAAAATATTCTTCACTGAAAGTGTCATTAGGCAATGGAACAGTCTGCCCAGGGAGGTGGTTGACTCGCCTTCCCTGGAGGTGTTTAAGGTGTGGGTGGATGAGGTACTGAGGGGCATGGTTTAGAGGTTGGTGGGAATGGTTGGACTCAATGATCCAGTGGGTCTTTTCCACCCTGGTTATTCTATGATTCTATTCTATGATTCTATGATAAGGCTAATTTTTGCAAAATCCATATTGCTGTAATATTCACAGTGTGGTCTTTTGTTGTAATTATGTCTAGCACATCCTGCATCTCAATATTCTGTGTGTAAGAGGAAATAGACTTCTAGCTCACCTACCTTCTCCATAAAAAGCGTTAATAGCCCAGGAGCAGGACTTCAGTCTTAGGTTTGTTCTCAGTGAGTGGACTTCAGTTCCTGCAGCTTAGTCTGCAGTACAAGAGCCTGGCTTCTCACTTTAGGAGTTGGCATTTTGACAAGACTTTTCAGCATGGAGGGAACTAAGTTTATCTGTCCAAAATCCCTGCACAGATTTCACTTGTAAATTTCTACACGGAGCCTTAACTTGCAGTTAAGCTGAAGCATATTTTATGGAAAATCATCCAGCCTCGACCACCTGCATCTCCCTTACAGGTAGTTTTCCCAGTACTTAAAATTTGGCCCTTTATTTCAACCCTGACTTTGTTTAGCTTGAGCTTGCTATTGCATCCTATTGCTCATTCTTTCTTCTGCAGGGTGGGGTGTGTTTTCCAGGTGCTGAATCACTCACATAAATTTGTTCTGCACCTTGAGATCCTTCTTTTTCCCAATTTCAAGTGATTCCAACTAGAGCCACACTCTATTGGCATTTCTAGATATTAGGGCTCCTACATAATATTGATATGTCAGTATATAAATGGATGATACCTGTTTTCTGTCAGCCATAGTGTTATAGGTGGGCTCATGTTAGGTTGAGCCATCACAACCCAACAGTCCTTTTCCAGGGTTACTGGTTTCCAAGCCATGTTTTTTCATTCTGTAAGTCTGACATATTCTTTGCTCCTACATGTATGACCCTGACTTTTCCAGTGTTTATATTATATATTTTGAATTAGTTTATTTCACCCAGCAATACAAATTGCTTTACAGAGCTAATCAGTTTTTATTACTTACAACGTAAACAACATTCATGCCAGCAGAAGCCTTGAGTAGCAATTATTTAGCACTTTCTCTCAGGTGATTAATAAATATATCAAATACTAGTGAAGAGATTCCTGCAAGAAATCATCAGATATTCCCATATTATGATAATTACCAAATTCCAACATAGCAATTTCCAGACTACTTAAAATATGCTAAACTATTAGTGTAGAGCGCTAAACTATAATTACAACGTAGCGAGATTTCGTTCCAGTTGCTTTACATTGTAAAGCTATATCACGACAGCACGTTTATCTCCACCAATAGAGATAGCTGTCCTGTTAAAAGCATTTATTTTTGATCTCCCCTACACTTTCTACATACTGATCCGTCTTGATGATACAATGTACGGATATTATTTTCCTTTTTTTGCTGACTCACAAGAAGCTTTCAAAATACCACATACAGCATCACAAGGGATATTAATATGATACGTATATTGAGTGTCACCTACTTTGCAGTCCTCCACCTTTGTGTGCTACCAACATGTTCTTGGCTACTGAGCACTGGCAAAGATTGTTCCTTTGTTGGAGAATATTGTACAGAGTGTTCAGCCGCTGTAAGTATTGCAGTTTTCAGATGTGGCCAAAAAAGGAGGAACCACATAATCACAAAAATCACAGAATCACTAGGTTGGAAAAGACCTTGAGGATCATTGAGTCCAGCCATTCCTATCAACCACTAAACCATGCCCCTGAGCACCATACCCAGTCATATTTTAAATACCTCTGGGGATGGTGAATCAACCATCACCCTGGGCTACCTGTTCTAGTGTTCAATGCCTCTTTCTGTGAAAAACTTCTTTCTGATGTCCAGAAATATTTTTTTCTGATGTTAGGCAAACTTTGCACTGAAGCACATGATCAGACCCACACAGATGTTATCTGATGACTATGAGTTCCAAAATTTTGCTGTGTATAGAATCATAGAATCATAGGATCACTAGGTTGGAAAAAACCTCCAGGATCATCGAGTCTGAGCATTCCTATCAACCACTAAACCATGTTCTCAGCACCTCATTCACCCATCCTTTAAATACCTCCAGGGATGGTGACTCAATCATCACCCTGGGCAGCCTGTTCCAGTGTTCAGTGACCTTATCAGTGAAATACTTTTCTCTGATGTCCAGGAAACTTTTCACTGAAACACGTGATGAGTCAGACCCACACAGCCTGTTAGAGTGCCGATGACCCTTTCTGTGAAGATTATTTTTCTGATGTCCAGCCTGAACCTCTCTTGGTGGAGCTTGAGGACATTCCCTCTTGTCCAGTCCCCTGTCACTTGGGAGAAGAGTCCAGCTCCCTCCTCTCCACAACCTCCTTTCAGGCAGTTATAGAGAGCAATAAGGTCTCCCCTCAGCCTCCTCTTCTCAAGACTAAACAACCCCAGCCCCTGCAGCAGCTCGTGGTAGGACTTCTTCTCCAGACCCTTCACCAGCTGCTTTGCTCTGCTCTGGACTCACTCCAGAGCCTCAACATCCTTCTTGTGGTGAGGGGCCCAGAAATGAACACAGTATTCGAGATGAGGTCTCACCAATGCAGAGTATACAGGGAGAATAACCTCCCTGGACCTGCTGGTCACACCGTTTCTGATACAAGCCAAGATGCCATTGGCCTTCTTGGCCACCTGGGCACACTGCTGGCTCATGGTCAGTCACTGTCAACCAACACTCACAGGTCCTTCTCCTCCTGGCAGCATTCCAGCCAGACTTCTCCTAGTTTGTAGCACTGCACAGGGTTGTTGTGCCCCAAGTGCAGGACCCGGCATTTGGCCTTGTTAAACCTCATCCCATTAGCCTCTGCCCAGCAGTTCAGCCTGTTCAGATCCCTTTGCAGAGCCTCCCTACCCTCCAGCAAAGCCACACTTCCACCCGCACACTTGCTAAGGGTGCACTCAATGCCTTCATCCAGGTCATTGATAAAGACATTGAACAGGGCTGGAACCAGCACTGAGACCTGGGGACACCGCTTGTAACTGGCCTCCAGCTGGATTTAACTCCATTTCCCACCACTCTCTGGGCCCGGCCATCCAGCCAGTTTTCCACCCAGGAGAGTGTGCACCTGTCCAGGCCAGAGGCCGACAGTTTCCAAAGCAGAATGCTGTGAGAAACTGTGTCAAAGGCTTTACTGAAGTCCAGGAAGATCATAGAATCATAGAATAGTTTGGATTGGAAGGGACCTTAAAGATCATACAGCCACAGCCTTTCCCTTGTCCAGCAGCAGAGTCACTTTGTCATAGAAGGCAATCTGGTTAGTTTGGGAAGACCTGCCTTTCATGAACCCTTGTTGACTGGGCCTGATCACCCGGCTCTCTTGCATGTGCTTCATGATAGCACTCAAGATCACCTGTTCCATGACTTTCCCTGGCACTGAGGTCAGACTGACAGGCCTGTAATTCCCTGGATCCTCCCTGCGACCCTTCTTGTAGATGGGCACAACATCCCCCAGCCTCCAGTCCAGTGGAACTTCCCCAGTCAGCCAGGACTGTTGGAAGATGATGGAAAGGGGTTTGGCCAGCACATCCGCCAGCTCCTTCAATACCCTCCAGTGAATCCCATCCGGCCCCATAGACTTGTGGGTGTCTAGTCCGGCTAGCAAGGCTCTGACCAGCTCCTCTTAGACCATGGGAGCCTCATTTTGCTCCTCTAGTTCTGGGGTTCGAACTACTTTCTTTACAATTAAAGACTGAGGCAAAGAAGGCATTAAGTACCTCAGCCTTTTCTTCATCCCCTGTCACTGCTGTTCCTTCTGTGTCCAATAGGGACTGTATGGTCTCCCTACTCGTCCTTTTATTATTTATATATTTATAGAAAGATTTTCTGTTATCTTTCACCAACTTTGCCATTCTGATTTCTACTTGAGCCTTAGCCCTTCTGATTTTTTCCCTGCACATTCTCGCTTCCTCCCTATAGTCCACCCAGGATGCCTGCCCCTTCCTCCAAAGCTCATAGACCTTCCTCTTCTTATTGATGTCTCTCAGGACCTCCCTACTCTACCACGCTGGCTACTTTTCTGGAACATGGGGACGGCTTTCTCCTGAGCTGCTAGGAGTTCCTATTTGAAGAGTGCCCAGCCCTCATGGACTCCTTTGCCCTTAAGAAGCGCCTCCCATGGGACTTTTCCGACCAGGCCTCTGAACAGTCCAAAGTCTTCTCTCTGAAAGTTGAGCACGACTGTTCTGCTAACCTCCTTCTTCACCTCACCCAGCACTGAGAACTCTATCATCTCACGATTACTTTGTCCCAGGCGTGCTCCAACCCTCACATCCCCCACCAGTCCTTCTCTGTTCACAAACAGCAGGTCCAGGAGGGCACCGTCCCTTGTCGGTTCGCTCACCAGCTGTGTGAGGAAATTGTCTTCCACACACTCCAGGAACCTCCAGGACTGCTTCCTTTCTGCTGTATTACACTCCCAGCTGATATCCAGGAAATTGAAGTCTCCCATGAGGACTAGAGGTAGTGATCTTGAGACTACTCTCAGTTGTTTGTAGAAAACTCTCAATTGTTTGTAGAAAACCAGTTGTCAAACCAGTTTTATTGAATTTTCATACTTCTGGTCTTCAATGAGAAATGAAAACGTTTGTATTCTTACTGGAGCTATCATCCCTAATCCAGCAGAAAACATGAGCACAACATGGAACTAAGTGCTGTAAATACTAGCTACATCTGAACTATAGTTTAATAGCATCTTGCTCAAATTCATCTGAGTCAGGTTTAAGTGCCTAGTCTGTACCTATAAGGCTTCTTTTACACTGAAGAGAACTGTACTCTAGAGTTCAGTTCATGCAGTGTAAATTTGGTATCTAAAACTCTTTGGATGATTTGTCACCTACAAGTGACTGAAGTTAGATTAAATGAATCCACATTGAATGCTTAAACTGAAAATGTGACACTTCACCCTCCTCAGCTCAACCCTGGTTTAATCCTGGAGATGTTTAAAGTTTGTAGACACTGTTTCCAACAGCGACCATGAGAAAAATTCCTCTAGGCATGCATGTATTCAGAAATTAGACTGAACTGAGATGCTTATTTCTCATTTAAAATCTAGTCAAATTAAATACATTAAAAATAAAACTAAAATCAGATGTAAAACATTGATAACCTCTACTAAAGCTTAGATTTTCTCAGCATTATTTCAGTATATTAGAAAAATCCTTCTACTCAGTGGCTCAAAGGTACTTGAGGAGTTAGTAGATTTTTTAAGATCAGCATAAACTCTACTAAAGTTATTATTATGTCTTCAAAATATAGGCAGAAATGTACTATTTTTTCTGCTCTTACTGTGATGCTGATAGTGATTTTTGCACTTTTTCAAATGTTTTACCATACCAGAAACTCTGTGTTTTCTCTGATGTTTCTTTTAGCTGACCTATCCGGTACAGTAAATATTATTGTAATTTAATTAACATTGCTTGTGCAATATTCAGAAATTACTAGAAGGCAGAAGATACAGAATTGCTTTCAATTCTAGTCTATGAATAAAAAAAGTAGGGACGATAACATGAAAAATCCCCTAATGGTAAGGGTTCAGATTTCCAAAGATGTTTTGGTGCCTGCAGATGGAGATGGATGACCTGTGGGAGTTTCAAAATCCCTCCTGCAGATTAGGTGTCTAAATCCTATTGACTTCAGGGAAAATGAGCCACTAGCCCCTGTACGTACTTCCAATAATATCATAGACAATTAATGAATATTAGATATAAGTAATATCTAAATATAGAGAAATAATTATGTAATATATAGAATTAATAAGAAATAATAATAAGTAAATAAATAGTATAATTATGAATATAAGAAATAAAATAGAATAATAAGTATAAAAAAATCAAGAAGATAAAAAAAAAAGAATAGAAATTAATAAAAGAAACAAAATATAGTCAGAAAGCACAGAAAACAACATGAATACTAAGAATACATATCATAAGTCTACACTAGCCACTTACTTGCATTTTAGGCATCTAAGTATATCCTCATGCTAGGCAGGAAATAATCTCTCAGATTACTAAATAGTGTTATCTACTTCTTTCATTTAATAATCTGACTATTTTTAAATATGTTTTCTTTGCATAAGAAAAAAAAAAT
>JAUNZM010000351.1:0-104959 GCA_033459285.1 Clamator glandarius
TTCTAAAAGCACCCAGACCCTTCTAGAGCCCCCCAGGACCTTTCTAAAAGCCCCCAGACAATTCTAGAGCCCCACAGGACCCTTCTAAAAGACCGCAGACCCTTCTTGAGACGCTAAAGGACCCTTCTAAAAGACCTCAGACCCTTCTAGAGCCTGCCAGGACCATTCTGAAAGCCCCCAGACCCTTCTAGAGCTCCCCAGGACCCTTCTAAAAGCACCCAGACCATTATAGAACCCCCTAGGACCCTTCGCAAAGACCCCAGACCCTTCTAGAACCCCACAGGACCCTTCTAAACGCCCCCAGACCCTTCTAGAGCCCCCCAGGACCATTCTAATAGCTTCCAGACCCTTCTTGAGCCCCCCAGGACCCTTCAAAAAGAATCCAGACCCTTCTAGAGGCCCTCAGGACCCTTCTGAAAGACCCCAGACCCGTCCAGAGCCAACCAGGACCCTTCTGAAAGCTCCCAGACCCATCTAGAGCCCCCCAGGACCCTTCTAAAAGCACCCAGACGATTCTAGATCCACACAGGACCCTTCTAAAAGCCCCCAGACCCTTCTAGAGCCCCCCAGGACCAATCTAAAAGCCCCCAGACCATTCTAGAGGCCACCAGGATCTTTCTAAAAGCCCCCAGACCCTTCTAGAGTCCCCCAGGACCCTTCTAAAAGCCCCCAGTCCCTTCTAGAGGCCCCCAGGACCCTTCTATAAGCCCCCAGTCCCTTCTAGATCCTCCCAGGACCCTTCTAAAAGCCCCCAGACACTTCTAGAGCCCACCAGGACCCTTCTAAAAGCCCCCAAACCCTTCTAGAGCTGCCCAGGACCCTTCTAAAAGCCCCCAGACCCTTCTAGAGCCACCCAGGACCCATCTAAAAGCCCCCAGACCCTTCTAGAGACTCCCAGGACCCTTCTAAAAGACCCCAGACCATTCTAGAGCACCCCAGGACCCTTCTAAAAGCACCCAGACCCTTATAGAGCCTACCAGAACCTTTCTACAAGCCCCCAGACCCTTCTAGAGCCCCCCAGGACCCTTCTAAAAGAAACCAGACCCTTCTAGAGTCCTCCAGGACCCTTCTACAACGATCCAGACCCTTCTAGAGCCTCCCAGGACCCTTCTAAAAGCAACCAGACCCTTCTGGAGCCCCCCAGGACCCTTATAAAAGACCCCAGACCCTTCTAGACCCTCCCCGGATCCTTCTAAAGGTACCCAGACCCATCTGGATCCTCACAGGACCCTTCTAAAAGAAACCAGACCCTTCTAGAGGCCCCAAGAACCCTTCTAATAGCCCCCAGACCCTTCTAGAGCCCCTCAGGACCCTTCTGAAAGGCCCCAGACCCTTCTAGAGCACCCCAGGACCCTTCTAAATGCCCCCAGACCCTTCTAGAGCCCCCCAGGACCCTTCTAAATGCCCCCAGACCCATCTAGAGCCCCCACCGGACCCTTCTAAAAGCCTCCAGACTTTTCTAAATGCCCGCAGGACCATTCTGAAAGCCCCCAGACCCTTCTAGATCCGCCCAGGACCCTTCTAAAAGCCCCCAGACCCTTCTAGATATTCCACGTTTCCTTCTAAAAGCCCCCAGACCCTTCTAGAGCCCCCCAGGACTCTTCTAAAAGCACCCAGACCCTTCTAGAGAAGCCCAGGGCCCCTCTAAAAGCACTCAGACCCTTCTAGAGCTCCCCAGGACCTTTCTAAAACACCCAGACCCTTCTAGAGGCTCCTAGGGCCCCTCTAATGGTCCCCAGACCCTTCTAGAGCCCCCAAGGACCCTTCTAAAAGCCCCCAGACCCTTCTAGAGACCCGCAGGACCCTTCTAAAAGACCCCAGACCCTTGTAGACCATCCCTGGATCCTTCTAATAGCCCCCAGACCCTTCTAGAGCCCCCCAGGACCCTTCTAAAAGCCCCCAGACCCTTCTAGACCCTCCCCGGATCCTTCTAAAAGCACCCAGACCATTCTAGAGCCTCCCAGGACCCTTAAAAAATCCCTCAGACCCTTCTCGAGCCCCCCAGGACCCTTATAAAAGCCCCCAGAGACTTCTAGATACCCCCAGGACCATTCTAAAAGCCCTCACACCATTCTAGAGACCCCCAGGACCCTTCTAAAAGCCGCCAGACCCTTCTAGAGCCCCCCAGGAGCCTTCTAAAAGCACTCAGACCCTTCTAGAGGCCCCCAGGACCCTTCTAAATGCCCCCAGACCCTTCTAGAGTCTCCCAGGACCCTTCTAAAAGACCCCAGACCCATCTAGAGCTCCCCAGGACCCTTCTAAAATACCCCAGACCGTTCTAGCGGCCCCCAGGGCCCATCTAGTGGTCCCCAGACCCTTCTAGAGGCCCAAAGGACCATTCTAAAAGCCCCCAGACCCTTCTAGAGGCCCCTAGGGCCCCTCTAATGGTCTCCAGACCCTTCTAGAGCCCCCAAGGACCCTTCTAAAAGCCCCCAGACCATTCTAGAGACCCGCAGGACCCTTCTAAATGCCCCCAGACCTTTCTAGAGGCCGCCAGGATCCTTCTAAAACCTCCCATACCCTTCTAGAGCCCCCCAGGACACTTCTAAATGCCCCCAGACCCTTCTAGAGACTCCCAGGACCCTTCTAAAAGCCCCCAGACCCTTCTAGAGACTCCCAGGACTCTTCTAAAAGCCCGAAGACCGTTCTACAGCCACCCAGGACCCATCTAAAAGCCCCCAGACCCTTCTAGAGACTACCAGGACCCTTCTAAAAGCCCCCAGACCTTTCTAGAGCCTCCCAGGACCCTTCTAAAAGCCCCCAGACCCTTCTAGAGCCCCCCAGGACCCTTCTAAAAGCCCCCAGACCCTTCTAGAGACCCGCAGGAACCTTCTAAATGCCCCCAGACCCTTCTAGAGTCTCCCAGGACCCTTCTAAACGCCCCCAGACACTTCTAGAGCTCCTCAGGACCCTTCTAAAATGCCCCAGACCCTTCTAGAGCCTACCAGAACCTTTCTACAAGCCCCCAGACACTTCTAGAGCCCCCCCAGGACACTTCTAAAAGAACCCAGACCCTTCTAGAGCCACCCAGGACCCTTTTACAAGCACCCAGACCCTTCTAGAGCCTCCCAGGACCCTTCTAAAAGCAACCAGACCCTTCTAGAGCCCCCCAGGACCCTTCTAAAAGACCCCAGACCCTTCTAGACCCTCCCCGGATCCTTCTAAAAGTACACAGACCCATCTGGATCCTCCCAGGATCCTTTTAAAAATCCCAGACCCTTCTAGAGGCCCCAAGAACCCTTTTAATAGCCCCCATACCCTTCTAGAGCCCCTCAGGACCCTTCTGAAAGGCCCCAGACCCTTCTAGAGCACACCAGGACCCTTCTAAATGCCGCCAGACCATTCTAGAGGCCCCCAGGATATTCCTAAAATACCCCAGATCCTTCTAGAGCCCCCCAGGATATTCCTAAAATACCCCAGACCCTTCTAGAGCCCCCCAGGACCCTTCTAAATGCCCCCAGACCATTCTAGAGCCCCCCAGAACCTTCTAAAAGCCTCCAGACTTTTCTAGAGGCCCGCAGGACCCTTCTGAAAGCCCCCAGACCCTTCTAGATCCACCCAGGACCCTTCTAAAAGCCCCCAGACCCTTCTAGATATTCCACGTTTCCTTCTAAAAGCCCCCAGACCCTTCTAGAGCGCCCCAGGACTCTTCTAAAAGCCCCCAGACCCTTCTAGAGAAGCCCAGGGCCCCTCTAAAAGCACTCAGACCCTTCTAGAGCTCCCCAGGACCTTTCTAAAACCCCCAGACCCTTCTAGAGGCCCCTAGGGCCCCTCTAATGGTCCCCAGACCCTTCTAGAGCCCCCAAGGACCCTTCTAAAAGCCCCCAGACCCTTCTAGAGACCCGCAGGACCCTTCTAAAAGACCCCAGACGCTTGTAGACCATCCCTGGATCCTTCTAATAGCCCCCAGACCCTTCTAGAGCCCCCCAGGACCCTTCTAAAAGCCCCCAGACCCTTCTAGACCCTCCCCGGATCCTTCTAAAAGCACCCAGACCCTTCTAGAGCCTCCCAGGACCCTTAAAATATCCCTCAGACCCTTCTAGAGCCCCCCAGGACCCTTATAAAAGCACCCAGAGCATTCTAGATGCCCCCAGGACCATTCTAAAAGCCCTCACACCCTTCTAGAGCCCCACAGGACCCTTCTAAAAGCACTCAGACCCTTCTAGAGGCCCCCAGGACCCTTCTAAATGCAACCAGACCCTTCTAGAGTCTCCGAGGACCCTTCTAAAAGACCCCAGACCCATCTAGAGCTCCCCAGGACCCTTCTAAAATACCCCAGACCGTTCTAGAGGACTCCAGGTCCCATCTAGTGGTGCCAGACCCTTCTAGAGGCTCCAAGGACCATTCTAAAAGCCCCCAGACCCTTCTAGAGGTCCCTAGGGCACCTCTAATGGTACCCAGACCCTTCTAGAGCCCCCAAGGACCCTTCTAAAAGCCCCCAGACCATTCTAGAGACCTGCAGGACCCTTCTAAATGCCCCCAGACCTTTCTAGAGGCCGCCAGGATCCTTCTAAAATCTCCCATATCCCATACCCTTCTAGAGCCCCCCAGGACACTTCTAAATGCCCCCAGACCCTTCTAGAGACTCCCAGGACCCTTCTAAAAGCCCCCAGACCCTTCTAGAGACTCCCAGGACCCTTCTAAAAGCCCCCAGACCCTTCTAGAGCCACCCAGGACCCTTCTAAAAACCCCCAGACCCTTCTAGAGACTCCCAGGACCCTTCTAAAAGCCCCCAGACCCTTCTAGAGACTCCCAGGACCCTTCTAAAAGCCCCCAGACCCTTCTAGAGCCACCCAGGACCCTTCTAAAAGCCCCCAGACCCTTCTAGAGCCTCCCAGGACCCTTCTAAAAGCCCCCAGACCCTTCTAGAGACTCCCAGGACCCTTCTAAAAGCCCCCAGACCCTTCTAGAGACTCCCAGGACCCTTCTAAATGCCCCCAGACCCTTCTAGAATCTCCCAGGACCCTTCTAAACGCCCCCAGACCCTTCTAGAGTTCCTCAGGACCCTTCTAAAATACCCCAGACCCTTCTAGAGGCCCCCAGGGCTCCTCTAGTGGTCCCCACACCCTTCTAGAGCCCCCAAGGACCCTTCTAAAAGCCCCCAAACCCTTCTAGAGACACGCAGGACTCTTCTAAAAGCCCCCAGACCCTTCTAGTGCCCCCCAGGACCCTTCTAAAAGCCCCCAGACCCTTCTAGAGCACCCCAGGACATTTCTAAAAGGCCCCAGACCCTTCTAGAGGCTCCCAGTGGCCCTCTAATGGTCCCCAGACCCTTCTAGAGCCCCCAAGGACCCTTCTAAAAGCCCCCAGACCTTTCTATAGCCACCTAGGACCATTCTAAAAGCCCCCAGACCCTTCTAGAGCCCCCCAGGACCCTTCTACAAGCCCCCAGACCCTTCTAGATTACCCCAGGACCCTTCTAAATGCCCCCAGACCCTTATAGAGCACCCCAGGACCCTTCTAAAAGCATCCAGACTATTCTAGAGGACCGCAGGACCCTTCTAAAATCCCCCAGAACCTTCTAGATCCTCCCCGTATCCTTCTAAATGCTCCCAGACCCTTCTAGAGGACCCCAGGACCCTTCTAAAAGCCGCCAGACCCTTCTAGAGCCTCCCTGGATCCTTCTAAAAGCCCATAGACCCTTCTAGATGCCCCCAGGACCATTCTAAAACCCTCCAGACATTTGTAGAGCCCCCCAGGGCCCTTCTAATCGCCCCCAGACCCTTCTAGATCCTCCCCGTATCCTTCTAAATGCCCCCAGACCCTTCTAGAGGACCCCAGGACCCTTCTTAAAGCCGCCAGACCCTTCTAGAGCCTCCCCGGATCCTTCTAAAGGCCCATAGTCCCTTCTAGATGCCCCCAGGACCCTTCTAAAAGCAACCAGACCCTTCTAGAGCCCCCCAGGACCCTTCTAAAAGCCCCCAGACCCTTCTAGACCCTCCCCGGATCCTTCTAAAAGTACCCAGACCCATCTGGATCCTCCCAGGACCCTTCTAAAAGACCCCAGACCCTTCTAGAGGCCCCAAGAACCCTTCTAATAGCACCCAGACCCTTCTAGAGCCCCTCAGGACCCTTCTGAAAGGCCCCAGACCCTTCTAGAGCACCCCAGGACCCTTCTAAATGCCCCCAGACCATTCTAGAGGCCCCCAGGATCCTTCTAAAATCCCCCAGACCCTTCTAGAGCCCCCCAGGACCTTTTAAAAGCCTCCAGACTTTTCTAGAGGCCCGCAGGACCATTCTGAAAGCCCCCAGACCCTTCTAGATCCGCCCAGGACCCTTCTAAAAGCCCCCAGACCCTTCTAGATATTCCACGTATCCTTCTAAAAGCCCCCAGACCCTTCTAGAGCCCCCCAGGACTCTTCTAAAAGCCCCCGGACCCTTCTAGAGAAGCCCAGGGCCCCTCTAAAAGCACTCAGACCCTTCTAGAGCTCCCCAGGACCATTCTAAAACCCCCAGACCCTTCTAGAGGCCCCTAGGGCCCCTCTAATGGTCCCCAGACCCTTCTAGAGCCCCCAAGGACCCTTCTAAAAGCCCCCAGACCCTTCTAGAGACCCGCAGGACCCTTCTAAAAGACCCCAGACCCTTGTAGACCATCCCTGGATCCTTCTAATAGCCCCCAGACCCTTCTAGAGCCCCCCAGGACCCTTCTAAAGCCCCCAGACCCTTCTAGACCCTCCCCGGATCCTTCTAAAAGCACTCAGACCCTTCTAGAGGCCCCCAGGACCCTTCTAAAAGCACTCAGACCCTTCTAGAGGCCCCCAGGACCCTTCTAAATGCCCCCAGACCCTTCTAGAGTCTCCCAGGACCCTTCTAAAAGCCCCCAGACCCTTCTAGAGCTCACCAGTACCCTTCTAAAATACTCCAGACCCTTCTAGAGGCCTCCAGGGCCCCTCTAGTGGTCCCCAGACCCTTCTAGAGTCCCTAAGGACCATTCTAAAAGCCCCCAGACTCTTCTAGAGGCCCCTAGGGCCCCTCTAATGGTCCCCAGACCCTTCTAGAGCCCCCAAGGACCCTTCTAAAAGCCCCCAGACCATTCTAGAGACCCGCAGGGCCCTTCTAAATGCCCCCAGACCTTTCTAGAGGCCGCCAGGATCCTTCTAAAATCACCCAGACCCTTCTAGAGCCCCCCAGGACAATTTTAAATGCCCCCAGACCATTCTAGAGATTCACAAGACCTTTCTAAAAGCCCCCAGACCCTTCTAGAGACTCCCAGGACCCTTCTAAATGCCCCCAGACCCTTCTAGAGCCACCCAGGACCCATCTAAAAGCCCCCAGACCCTTCTAGAGACTCCCAGGACCCTTCTAAAAGCCCCCAGACCCTTCTAGAACCTCCCAGGACCCTTCTAAAAGACCCCAGACCCTTCTAGAGACTCCCAGGACCCTTCTAAAAGCCCCCAGACCCTTCTAGAGCCGTCCAGGACCCATCTAAAAGCACCCAGACCCTTCTAGAGCCTCCCAGGACCATTCTAAAAGCCCCCAGAACCATTCTAGAGCAACCCAGGACCCTTTTAAAAGCCCCCAGACCCTTCTAGAGCCTACCAGAACCTTTCTACAAGCCCCCAGACCCTTCTAGAGCCCCCGAGGACCATTCTAAAAGAACCCAAACCCAGGGTCCCTCTTAAGGCACCCCGTCCCTTCTAGAGCACACCAGGACCCTTCTAAAAGTCCCCAGACTCTTCTAGAGCACCCCAGGACCCTTCTAAAAGCCCCCAGACCCTTCTAGAGCCCCACCCGGACCTTTCTAAAAGCACCCAGACACTTCTAGAGGACCCCAGGACCATTCTGAAAACCAGCAGAACATTCTAGAGCCCCCCAGGACCCTTCTAAAGGCACACAGACCCTTCTAGAGCCCCCCAGGACCCTTCTAAAAGCCCCCAGACCCTTCTAGAGACCCCCAGGACCCTTCTGAAGGCCCCCAGAATATTCTAGAGCCCCCCAGGGCACCTCTAAAAGCTTCCAGACCCTTCGAGAGCACCCCAGGACCCTTCTAGAAGACCTCAGACGCTTCTGGAGACCCCCATTACCCTTCTAAAAGCCCACAGAACCCTCTAGAGCCACCCAGGACCATTCAAAAGCCCCCAGACCCTTCTAGATCCTCCCAGGACCCTTCTAAAAGCACCCAGACCCTTCTAGAGCCTCCCAGGTCCATTCTAAAGGCCCCCAGACCTTTCTAGACCCTCCCCGGATCATTCTAAAAGCCCCCAGACCCTTCTAGAGGCCCCTAGGACCCTTCTCAAAGACCCCAGACCATTCTAGAGCCCCCCAGGACCATTCTAAAGGCCCCCAGACCCTTCTAGAGACTCCCAGGACCCATCCAAAAGCCCCCAGACCCTTCTAGAGGCCCCTAGGTCCCTTCTAATGGACCCAGACCCTTCTAGAGCCCCCAAGGACCCTTCTAAAAGCCCCCAGACCATTCTAGAGACCCGCAGGACACTTCTAAATGACCCCAGACCCTTCTAGAGGCCCCTAGGTCCCTTCTAATGGACCCAGACCCTTCTAGAGCCCTCAAGGAGCCTTCTAAAAGCCCCCAGACCATTCTAGAGACCCGCAGGACACTTCTAAATGCCCCCAGACCCTTCTAGAGACACCCAGGACCCTTCTAAAAGCCCCCAGACCCTTCTAGAGACTCCCAGGACCCTTCTAAAAGCCCCCAGACCCTTCTAGAGCCACCCAGGACCCATCTAAAAGCCCCCAGACCCTTCTAGAGACTCCCAGGACCCTTCTAAAAGCCCCCAGACCCTTCTAGAGCCTCCCAGGACCCTTCTGAAAGCCCCAGACCCTTCTAGAGACTCCCAGGACCCTTCTGAAAGCCCCCAGACCCTTCTAGAGCCACCCAGGACCCATCTAAAAGACCCCAGGCCCTTCTAGAGCCTCCAAGGACCCTTCTAAAAGCCCCCAGACCATTCTAGAGCACCCCAGGACCCTTCTAAAAGCCCCCAGACCCTTCTAGAGCCTCCCAGGACCCTTCTACAAGCACCCAGACCCTTCTAGAGCCTCCCAGGACCCTTCTAAAAGCAACCAGACCCTTCTAGAGCCCCCCAGGACCCTTCTAAAAGCCCCCAGACCCTTCTAGACCCTCCCCGGATCCTTCTAAAAGCCCCCAGACCCTTCTAGAGCCCACTAGGATCCTTCAAAAAGCAGCCAGACCCTTCTAGACCGTCCCTGGATCATTCTAAAAGCCCCCAGACCCTTCTAGAGCCCCCCAGGACCCTTCTAAAAGACCCCTGACACTTCTAGAGCCCCCTAGGACCGATCTAAAAGCCCCCAGACCCTTCTAGAGTCCCCCAGGACCCTTCTAAAAGACCCCAGACCCTTCTAGACCCTCCCCGGATCCTTCAAAAAGACCACAGACCCTTCTAGAGCCTCCCAGGACCATTCTAAAGCACCCACACCCTTCTAGAGACCCCCAGGACCCTTATAAAAGCCCCCAGACACTTCTAGAGCCCGCCAGGACCCTTCTAAAAGCCCCTAGACCCTTCTAGAGCCCCCCAGGACCATTCTAAAGCCCCCAGACCCTTCTAGAGGCCCCCAGGGTCCCTCTTAAGGAACCCCGTCCCTTCTAGAGCACCCCAGGACCCTTCTAAAAGTCCCCAGACCCTTCTAGAGCACCCCAGGACCCTTCTAAAAGCCCCCAGACCCTTCTAGAGCCCCCACCGGACCCTTCTAAAAGCACCCAGACACTTCTAGAGGACCCCAGGACCATTCTGAAAACCAGCAGAACATTCTAGAGCCCCCCAGGACCCTTCCAAAGGCACACAGACCCTTCTAGAGCCCCCCAGGACCCTTCTAAAAGCCCCCAGACCCTTCTAGATGCCCCCAGGACCCTTCTGAAAGCCCCCACAACATTCTAGAGCCCCCCAGGACCCTTCTAAAAGCTTCCAGACCCTTCTAGAGCATTCGAGGACCCTTCTAAAAGCACCCAGACACTTCTAGAGGACCCAGTACCATTCTGAAAAACAGCAGAACATTCTAGAGCCCCCCAGGACCCTTCTAAAAGCCCCCAGACCCTTCTAGAGACCCCCAGGACCCTTCTGACAGCCCCCAGAACATTCTAGAGCCCCCCAGGACCCTTCTAATAGCTTCCAGACCCTTCTAGAGCATCCGAGGACCCTTCTAAAAGACCCCAGACGCTTCTGGAGACCCCCAGGACCCCTCTAAAAGCCCACAGAACCCTCTAGAGCCACCCAGGACCCTTCTAAAAGCCCCCAGACCCTTCTAGACCCTCCCCGGATACTTCTAAAAGCCCCCAGACCCTTCTAGAGCCCACTAGGATCCTTCAAAAAGCAGCCAGACCCTTCTAGACCGTCCCTGGATCATTCTAAAAGCCCCCAGACCCTTCTAGAGCCCCCCAGGACCCTTCTAAAAGACCCCTGACACTTCTAGAGCCCCTAGGACCGATCTAAAAGCCCCCAGACCCTTCTAGAGTCCCCCAGGACCCTTCTAAAAGACCCCAGACCCTTCTAGACCCTCCCCGGATCCTTCAAAAAGACCCCAGACCCTTCTAGAGCCTCCCAGGACCATTCTAAAGTTCCCAGACCCTTCTAGAGACCCCCAGGACCCTTATAAAAGCCCCCAGACACTTCTAGAGCCCGCCAGGACCCTTCTAAACGCACACAGACCCTTCTAGAGCCCCCCAGGACCCTTCTAAAAGCCCCCAGACCCTTCTAGAGACCCCCAGGACCCTTCTAAAAGCCCCCAGACCCTTCTAGAGACCCCCAGGACCTTCTAAAAGTCCCCAGACCCTTCTAGAGCACCCCAGGACCTTTCTAAAAGCCCCCAGACCCTTCTAGAGCCCCCCGCGGACCCTTCTAAAAGCACCCAGACACTTCTAGAGGACCCCAGGACCATTCTGAAAACCAGCAGAACATTCTAGAGCCACCCACGACCCTTCCAAAGGCACACAGACCCTTCTAGAGCCCCCCAGGACCCTTCTAAAAGCACCCAGACCCTTCTAGAGACCCCCAGGACCCTTCTGAAAGCCCCCAGAACATTCTAGAGCTCCCCAGGACCCTTCTAAAAGCTTCCAGACCCTTCTAGAGCATCCGAGGACCCTTCTAAAACCACCCAGACACTTCTAGAGGACCCCAGTACCATTCTGAAAACCAGCAGAACATTCTAGAGCCCCCCAGGACCCTTCTAAAGGCACACAGACCCTTCTAGAGCCCCCCAGGACCCTTCTAAAAGCCCCCAGTCCTTTCTAGAGGCCCCAAGGACCATTCTAAAAGCCCCCAGACTCTTCTAGAGGCCCCTAGGGCCCCTCTAATGGTCCCCAGACCCTTCTAGAGCCCCCAAGGACCCTTCTAAAAGCCCCCAGACCATTCTAGAGACCCGCAGGACCCTTCTAAATGCCCCCAGACCTTTCTAGAGGCCGCCAGGATCCTTCTAAAATCCCCCAGACCCTTCTAGAGCCCCCCAGGACATTCTAAATGCCCCCAGACCATTCTAGAGACTCACAGGACCTTTCTAAAAGCCCCCAGACCCTTCTAGAGACTCCCAGTACCCTTCTAAAAGCCCCCAGACCCTTCTAGAGCCACCCAGGACCCATCTAAAAGCCCCCAGACCCTTCTAGAGACTCCCAGGACCCTTCTAAAAGCCCCCAGACCCTTCTAGAACCTCCCAGGACCCTTCTAAAAGACCCCAGACCCTTCTAGAGACTCCCAGGACCCTTCTAAAAGCCCCCAGACCCTTCTAGAGCCACCCAGGACCCTTCAAAAAGCACCCAGATCCTTCTAGAGCCTCCCAGGACCCTTCAAAAAGCCCCCAGACCATTCTAGAGCACCCCAGGACCCTTTTAAAAGCCCCCAGACCCTTCTAGAGCCTACCAGAACCTTTCTACAAGCCCCCAGACCCTTCTAGAGCCCCCCAGGACCCTTCAAAAAGCACCCAGATCCTTCTAGAGCCCCCCAGCACCCTTCTAAAAGCCCCCAGACCCTTCTAGAGGCCCCAAGGACCCTTCTAAAAGCTCCCAGACCCTTCTAGAGCCCCCCAGGACCCTTCTAAAAGAACCCAGACCCTTCTAGAGCCCCCCCGGACCCTTCTGAGAGCCCCCAGACCCCTCTAGAGCCCCCCAGGACATTTCTAAAAGCCCCCAGACCCTCCTAGAAGCCTCCAGGACCCTTCTAAAAGTCCCCAGACCCTTCTAGAGCTACCCAGGACCCTTCTAAAAGCCCCCAGACCCTTCTAGAGCCCCCAGGAGCCTTCTAAAAGCCCCCAGACCCTTCTAAAAGCTCCCAGACCCCTCTAGAGCCCCCCAGGACCATTCTAAAAGCCCCCAGACCCTTCTAGAGGCACCCAGGACCCTTCTGAAAGCCCCCAGACCCTTCTAGAGCCCCCCAGGACACTTCTAAAAGCCCCCAGACTCTTCTAGACCGCCCGGACCATTCTTAAATCCCCCAGACCCTTCTAGAGCTCCCCAGCACCATTCTAAAAGCACCTAGACCCTTCTAGAGCCCCCCAGGACCCTTCTAAAAGCCCCCAGACCCTTCTAGAGCCCCCCAGGACCCTTCTAAAAGACCCCAGACCCTTCTAGAGCCCCCCCGGACCCTTCTGAAAGACCCTAGACCCCTCTAGAGCCCCCCAGGACCCTTCTAAAAGCCCCCAGACCCTCCTACAAGCCTCCAGGACCAATCTAAAAGCCCCCAGACCCTTCTAGAGCCCACCAGGACCCTTCTAAAAGCCCCCAGACCCTTCTAGAGCCCCCCAGGACTTTTCTGAAAGCACCCAGACCATTCTAGATGTCCCCAGGACCCTTCTAAATGCCCCCAGACCCTTCTAGAGCCCCCCAGGACCCTTCTAAAAGCCCCCAGACCCTTCTAGAGCCCCCCAGGGCCCTTCTAAAAGCACTCAGACCCTTCTAGAGCCCCCCAGCACCCTTCTAAAAGCACCCAGACCCTTCTAGAGGCCCCCAGGACCCTTCTAAAAGCCCCCAGACCCTTCTAGAGCCCCCCAGGACCCTTCTAAAAGACCCCAGACCCTTCTAGAGCCCCCCCGGACCATTCTGAAAGCCCCCAGACCCCTCTAGAGCCACCCAGGACACTTCTAAAAGCCCCCAGACCCTCCTAGAAGCATCCAGGACCCTTCTAAAAGTCCCCAGACCCTTCTAGAGCTACCCAGGACCCTTCTAAAAGCCCCCAGACCCTTCTAGAGCCCCCTAGGAGCCTTCTAAAAGTCCCAAACCCTTCTAGAGCCCCCTAGGACCCTTCTAAATGCTCCCAGACCCCTCTAGAGCCACCCAGGACCCTTCTAAAAACCCCCAGACCCTTCTAGAGCCCCCCAGGACCTTTCTAAAAGCCCCAGACCCTTCTAGAGGCTCCCAGACCCTTCTAGAGCCTCCCAGGACCCTTCAAAAAGCCCGAGACCTTTCTAGAGTCCCCCAGGACCTATCTCAAAGCCCCCACACCCTTCTAGAGCGCACCAGGACCCTTCTGAAAGCCCCCAGACCCTTCTAGAGCCCCCCAGGACACTTCTAAAAGCCCCCAGACCCTTCTAGACCCCCCGGACCATTCTTAAAGCCCCCAGACCCTTCTAGAGCCCCCCATGACCATTCTAAAAGCACCTAGACCCTTCTAGAGCCCCGCAGGACCCTTCTAAAAGCCCCCAGACCCTTCTAGAGCCCCCCAGGACCCTTCAAAAAGCCCCCAGACCCTTCTAGACCCCACCGGACCCTTCTGAAAGCACCCAGACCACTCTAGAGCCCCCGAGGACCCTTCTAAAAGCACCCAGACCCACCTAGAAGCATCCAGGACCCATCTAAAAGCCCCCAGACCCTTCTAGAGCCCACCAGGACCCTTCTAAAAGACCCCAGACCCTTCTAGAGCCCCCCAGGACCCTTGTAAAAGCCCCCAGATCCTTCTAGAGCCCCCCAGGACCCTTGTGAAAGCCCCCAGACCCTTCTAGAGCCCCCCAGGACCCTTCTAAAAGCCCCCAGACCCTTCTAGAGCCCCCCAGGACCCTTCTAAAAGACCCCAGACCCTTATAGAGCCCCCCCGGACCCTTCTGAAAGCCCCCAGACCCCTCTAGAGCCCCCCAGGACCCTTCTAAAAGCCCCCAGACCCTCCTAGAAGCCTCCAGGACCCTTCTAAAAGCCCCCAGACCCTTCTAGAGCCCACCAGGACCCTTCTGAAAGCCCCCAGACCCTTCTAGAGCCCCCTAGGATCCTTCTAAAAGCACTCAGACCTTTCTAGAGCCCCCCAGGACCCTTCTAAAAGAACCCAGACCCTTCTAGAGCCCCCCAGGACCCTTCTAAAAGTCCCCAGACCCTTCTAGAGCTACCCAGGACCCTTCTAAAAGCCCCCAGACCCTTCTAGAGCCCCCTAGGATCCTTTTAAAAGCCCCCAAACCCTTCTAGAGCCCCCTAGGACCCTTCTAAAAGCTCCCAGACCACTCTAGAGCCACCCAGGACCCTTCTAAAAGCCCCCAGACCCTTCTAGAGCCCCACAGGACCCTTCTAAAAGGCCCCAGACCCTTCTAGAGGCCCCCAGACCCTTCTAGAGCCTCCCAGGACGCTTCTAAAAGCCCGAGAACTTTCTAGAGTCCCCCAGGACCTTTTTCAAAGCCCCCAGACCCTTCTAGAGGCCCGCAGGACCCTTCTGAAAGCCCCCAGACCCTTCTAGATCCGCCCAGGACACTTCTAAAAGCCCCCAGACTCTTCTAGACCCCCCGGACCATTCTTAAAGCCCCCAGACCCTTCTAGAGCCCCCCAGGACCCTTCTAAAAGCCCCCAGACCCTTCTAGAGCCCCCCAGGACCCTTCTAAAAGACCCCAGATCCTTCTAGAGCCCCCCCGGACCCTTCTGAAAGCCCCCAGACCCCTCTAGAGCCCCCCAGGACCCTTCTAAAAGCCCCCAGACCCTCCTAGAAGCATCCAGGACCCATCTAAAAGCCCCCAGACCATTCTAGAGCCCACCAGGACCCTTCTAAAAGCACCCAGACCCTTCTAGAGCCACACAGGACCCTTGTAAAAGCCCCCAGATCCTTCTAGAGCCCCCCAGGGCCCTTGTGAAAGCCCCCAGACCCTTCTAGAGCCCCCCAGGACCCTTCTAAAAGACCCCAGACCCTTCTAGAACCCCCCAGGAGCCTTCTAAAAGACCCCAGACTCTTCTAGAGACCCCCAGGACCCTTCTAAAAGCCCTCAGACCCTTCTAGATGCCCCCAGGACCCTTCTAAAAGCACCCAGACCATTCTAGAGCCCCCCAAGACCCTTCTAAAAGCACTCAGATCCTTCTAGAGACCCCCAGGACGCTTCTAAAAGCCCCCAGACCTTTCTAGATGCCCCCAGGACCTTTCTAAAAGAACCCAGACCCTTCTAGAGCCCCCCAAGACCCTTCTAAAAGACCTCAGATCCTTCTAGAGACCCCCAGGACGCTTCTAAAGGCACCCAGACCCTTCTAGAGCCCCCTAGGACACTTCTAAAAGCCCCCAGACCCTTCTAGAAGCCCCCAGGACCCTTCTAAAGCACCCAGACCCTTCTAGAGCCACTAAAGGCAATTCTAAAAGCACCCAGACCCTTCTAGAGGTCACCAGGACCCTTCAAAATGCCCCCAGACCCTTCTAGAGCACCCCATAACGCATCTAAAAGCCCCCAGACCCTTCTAGAGCCACCCAGAACTGTTATATAAGCACCCAGACCCTTCTAGATCCCCCCAGAACCCTTATATAAACACCCAGAACCTTCTAGAGCGCACCAGGACCCTTCTAAAAGCCCCCAGACCTTTCTAGAGCCCCCCAGGACGCTTCTAAAAGCCCCCAGACACTTCTAGAGCCCCCCAGCATAGTTCTAAAAGCCCCCAGACCCTTCTAGAGCCCCCCAGGACCCTTCTGAAAGCACCCAGACCCTTTTAGAGCCCCCCAGGACCCTTCTAAAAGCCCCCAGACCCTTCTAGAGCCACTAAAGACCCTTCTAAAAGCCCCCAAACCCTTCTAGAGCCACCCAGCACCCTTCTAAAAGCCCCCAGACCCTTCTAGAGGCCCCCAGGACCCTTCTAAAATCCCCCAGACCTTTCTAGAGCCCCCCAGGACCCTTGTAAAAACGCCCAGACCCTTCTAGATCCCCCCAGGACCCTTCTAAAAGACCCCAGACCCTTCTAGAGCCCCCCCGGACCCTTCTGAAAGCCCCCAGACCCTCCTAGAAACCTCCCGGACCCTTCTGAATGCCCCCTAACCGTTCTAGAGCACACCAGGACCCTTCTAATAGCCCCCAGACCCTTCTAGAGCGCCCCAGGACCCTTCTAAAAGCCCCCATAGTCTTCTAGAGCCCCTCAGGAACCTTCTAAAAGACCTCAGACCCTTCAGGAGGCCCCCAGGACCCTTCTAAAAGTAACCAGACCCTTCTAGACGCCCCCAGGACCATTCTAAAAGCCCTCAGACCCTTCTAGAGGCCCCCAGGACCCTTCTAAAAGCCCCCAGACCCTTCTAGAGGCACCCAGGACCCTTCTAAAAGCCCCCAGACCCTTCTAGAGCCCCCCGAGACCGTTCTAAAAGCCTCCAGACCGTTCTAGATGACCCCTGGACCTTTCTGAAAGCCCCCAGAATATTCTAGAGCACCCCAGGACCCTTCTAAAAGCACCCAGACATTCTACAGCATCCCAGGACCCTTCTAAAAGCCCCCAGACCCTATTAGAGCCTCCCAGGACCCTTCTAAAAGCCCCCAGACCCTTCTAGAGCCTCCAAGGACCCTTCTAAAAGCCTCCAGACCATTCTAGAGCACCCCAGGACCCATCTAAAAGCCCCCAGACCCTTCTAGAGCCTACCAGGGCCTTTCTACAAGCCCACAGACCCTTCTAGAGCCCCCAAGGACGCTTCTAAAAGTCCCCAGACCCTTCTAGAGGCCCCCAGGACCCTTCTAAAAGAACCCAGACCCTTCTAGAGCCCCCCAGGACCCTTCTACAAGCCCCCAGACCCTTCTAGAACTCCCCAGGACCCTTCTAAAAGGCCCCACACCCTTCTAGAGGCCCTCAGGACCCTTCTATAAGCACCCAGACCCTTCTAGAGCCCCCTAGGATCCTTAAAAAAGAAGCCAGACCCTTCTAGACCGTCCCCGGATCATTCTAAAAGCCCCCAGACCCTTCTAGAGCTACCCAGGACCCTTCTAAAAGACCCCTGACCCTTCTAGAGCCCCCTATTACCCTTCTAAAAGCCCCCAGACCCTTCTAGAGGCCACCAGGACCCTTCTAAAAGCCCCCAGACCCTTCTAGACCCTAACCGGATCCTTCTAAAAGACCCCAGACCCTTCTAGAGCCCGCCAGGACCCTTCTAAAAGCCCCCAGACGCTTCTAGAGGACTCCAGGACCATTCTGAATGCCCCCAGAACCTTCTAGAGCCCCCCAGGACCCTTCTAAAAGATTCCAGACCCTTCTAGAGCATCCCAGGACCCTTCTAAAAGACCCCAGACGCTTCTGGAGACCCCCAGGACCCTTCTAAAAGCCCACTGAACCCTCTAGAGCCACCCAGGACCCTTCTAAAAGACCCCAGACCCTTCTAGATCCTCCCAGGACCCTTCTAAAAGCACCCAGACCCTTCTAGAGCCTCCCAGGACCATTCTAAAGGCCCCCAGACCTTTCTAAACCCTCCCCGGATCATTCTAAAAGCCCCCAGACCCTTCTAGAGCCCCCCAGGACCCTTCTAAAAGCACTCAGACCCTTCTAGAGGCCCCCAGGACCCTTCTAAAAGCACCCAGACCCTTCTAGACCCCCCCAGGACCCTTCTAAAAGCCCCCAGACCCTTCTAGAACCCCCCAGGACCCTTCTGAAAGGCCGCAGACACTTCTAGACACTCCCCGGATCCTTCTAAAAGACCCCAGACATTTCTAGAGACACCCAGGGGCATTCTAAAAGCCCCCAGACCCTTCTAGAGCACCCCAGGACCCTTCTAAAAGCCCCCAGACCCTTCTAGAGCCCCCCAGGCCCCCTCTTAAGGCACCCCGTCCCTTCTAGAGCATCCCAGGACCCTTCTAAAAGTTCCCAGACACTTCTAGAGCACCCCAGGACCATTCTAAAAGCCCCCAGACCCTTCTAGAGCCCCCCAGGACCGTTCTAAAAGCCTCCAGACCCTTCTAGATGCCCCCTGGACCTTTCTGAAAGCCCCCAGAACCTTCTAGAGACCCCCAGGACCCTTCTAAAAGCCCCCAGACACTTCTAGAGCCACCCCGGACCCTTCTAAAAGCCCCCAGACCCTTCTAGAGCCTCCAAATACCCTTCTAAAAGCCTCCAGACCATTCTAGAGCACCCCAGGACCCTTCTAAAAGCCCCCAGACCCTTCTAGAGCCTACCAGGGCCTTTCTACAAGCCCACAGACCCTTCAAGAGCCCCCAAGGACGCTTCTTAAAGTCCGCAGACCCTTCTAGAGGCCCCCAGGACCCTTCTAAAAGAACCCAGACCCTTCTACAGCCCCCCAGGACCATTCTACAAGCATCCAGACCCTTCTAGAACTCCCCAGGACCCTTCTAAACGGGCCCAGACCCTTCTAGCGGCCCCCAGGACCCTTCTATAAGCCCCCAGACCCTTCTAGAGCCCCCTAGGATCCTTCAAAAAGAAGCCAGACCCTTCTAGACCGTCCCCAGATCATTCTAAAAGCCCCCAGACCCTTCTAGAGCTACCCAGGAACCCTCTAAAAGACCCCTGACCCTTCTAGAGCCCCCTACTACCCATCTAAAAGCCCCCAGACCCTTCTAGAGGCCACCAGGACCCTTCTAAAAGCCCCCAGACCCTTCTAGACCCTCCCGGATACTTCTAAAAGACCCCAGACACTTCTAGAGCCCGCCAGGACCCTTCTAAAAGCCCCCAGATCCTTCTAGAGGACTCCAGGACCATTCTGAAATCCAGCAGAACATTCTAGAGCCCCCCAGGACCCTTCTAAAGGCACACAGACCCTTCTAGAGCCCCCCAGGACCCTTCTAAAAGCCGCCAGACCCTTCTAGAGACACCCAGGACCCTTCTGAATGCCCTCAGAACCTTCTAGAGCACCCCAGGACCCTTCTAAAAGATTCCAGACCCTTCTAGAGCATCCCAGGACCCTTCTAAAAGACCCCAGACGCTTCTGGAGACCCCCAGGACCCTTCTAAAAGCCTCCAGACCCTTCTAGAGCCCCCTAGGATCCTTCTAAAAGACCCCAGACCCTTCTAGATCCTCCCAGGACCCTTCTAAAAGCACCCAGACCCTTCTAGAGCCTCCCAGGACCATTCTAAAGGCCCCCAGACCTTTCTAGACCCTCCCCGGATCATTCTAAAAGCCCCCAGACCTTTCTAGAGGCCCCTAGGACCCTTCTAAAAGCCCCCAGACCCTTCTAGCGCCTCCCAGGAGCCTTCTAAAAGCCCCCAGACCCTTCTAGAGCCCCCCCGGACCCGTCTAATAGATCCCAGACCATTCTAGAGGCCCCCAGGATATATGTAAATGCCCCCAGACCCTTCTAGAGAACCCCGGGACCCTTCTAAATGCCCCCAGACACTTCTAGAGCCCCCCAGGACCCTTCTACAAGCCCCCAGACCCTTCTAGAACTCCCCAGGACCCTTCTAAACGGCCCCACACCCTTCTAGCGGCCCCCAGGACCCTTCTATAAGCACCCAGACCCTTCTAGAGCCCCCTAGGATCCTTCAAAAAGAAGCCAGACCCTTCTAGACCGTCCCCAGATCATTCTAAAAGCCCCCAGACCCTTCTAGAGCTACCCAGGACCCTTCTAAAAGACCCCTGACCCTTCTAGAGCCCCCTACTACCCATCTAAAAGCCCCCAGACCCTTCTAGAGGCCACCAGGACCCTTCTAAAAGCCCCCAGACCCTTCTAGACCCTCCCGGATCCTTCTAAAAGATCCTAGACCCTTCTAGAGCCCACCAGGACCCTTCTAAAAGCCCCCAGACCCTTCTAGAGGACTCCAGGACCATTCTGAAATCCAGCAGAACATTCTAGAGCCCCCCAGGACCCTTCTAAAGGCACACAGACCCTTCTAGAGCCCCCCAGGACCCTTCTAAAAGCCCCCAGACCCTTCTAGAGACACCCAGGACCCTTCTGAATGACCCCAGAACCTTCTAGAGCCCCCCAGGACCCTTCTAAAAGATTCCAGACACTTCTAGAGCATCCCCGGACCCTTCTAAAAGCCCCCAGACGCTTCTGGAGACCCCCAGGACCCTTCTAAAAGCCCACTGAACCCTCTAGAGCCACCCAGGACCCTTCTAAAAGACCCCAGACCCTTCTAGATCCTCCCAGGACCCTTCTAAAAGCACCCAGACCCTTCTAGAGCCTCCCAGGACCATTCTAAAGGCCCCCAGACCTTTCTAGACCCTCCCCGGATCATTCTAAAAGCCCCCAGACCCTTCTAGAGGCCCCTAGGACCCTTCTAAAAGCCCCCAGACCCTTCTAGCGCCTCCCAGGAGCCTTCTAAAAGCACCCAGACCCTTCTAGAGCCCCCCCGGACCCCTCTAATAAATCCCAGACCCTTCTAGAGGCCCCCAGGATACATCTAAATGCCCCCAGACCCTTCTAGAGAACCCCGGGACCCTTCTAAAAGTCCCCAGACCCTTCTAGAGCCCCCAGGACCCTTCTAAAAGCCCCCAGAACCTTCTAGATCCTCCCCGGATCATTCTAAAAGCCCCCAGACCCTTCTAGAGCCCCCCAGGACCCTTCTAAAAGCACTCAGACCCTTCTAGAGGCCCCCAGGATCCTTCTAACAGCACCCAGACCCTTCTAGAGCCTCCCAGGACCATTCTAAAAGCCCCCAGACCCTTCTAGACCCCCCCCAGGACACTTCTAAAAGACCCCAGACCCTTCTAGAGCCCCCCAGGACCCTTCTGAAAGGCCGCAGACACTTCTAGACACTCCCCGGATCCTTCTAAAAGACCCCAGACATTTCTAGAGACACCCAGGGGCATTCTAAAAGCCCCCAGACCCTTCTAGAGCACCCCAGGACCCTTCTAAAAGCCCCCAGACCCTTCTAGAGCCCCCCAGGCCCCTTCTTAAGGCACCACGTCCATTCTAGAGCACCCCAGGACCCTTCTAAAAGTTCCCAGACACTTCTAGAGCACCCCAGGACCATTCTAAAAGCCTCCAGACCCTTCTAGAGCCCCCCAGGACCGTTCTAAAAGCCTCCAGACCCTTCTAGATGCCCCCTGGACCTTTCTGAAAGCCCCCAGAACCTTCTAGAGACCCCCAGGACCCTTCTAAAAGCCCCCAGACACTTCTAGAGCCACCCAGGACTTCTAAAAAGCCCCCAGACCCTTCTAGAGACACCAAGGACTCCTTCTAAAAGCCTCCAGACCATTCTAGAGCACCCCAGGACCCTTCTAAAAGCCCCCAGACCCTTCTAGAGCCTACCAGGGCCTTTCTACAAGCCCACAGACCCTTCAAGAGCCCCCAAGGACGCTTCTAAAAGTCCGCAGACCCTTCTAGAGGCCCCCAGGACCCTTCTATAAGCCCCCAGACCCTTCTAGAGCCCCCTAGGATCCTTCTAAAAGCCCCCAGACCCTTCTAGATCCTCCCAGGACACATCTAAAATCACCCAGACCCTTCTAGAGCCTCCCAGGACATTCTAAAGGCCCCCAGACCTTTCTAGACCCTCCCCGGATCATTCTAAAAGCCCCCAGACCTTTCTAGAGGCCCCTAGGACCCTTCTAAAAGCCCCCAGACCCTTCTAGCGCCTCCCAGGAGACTTCTAAAAGCCCCCAGACCATTCTAGAGCCCCCCAGGACCATTCTAAAGGCCCCCAGACCCTTCTAGAGACTCCCAGGACCCATCTAAAAGCCCCCAGACCCTTCTAGAGGCCCCTAGGGCCCCTCTAATGGTCCCCAGACTCTTCTAGAGCCACCAAGGACCCTTCTAAAAGCCCCCAGACCATTCTAGAGACTCCCAGGACCCTTCTAAAAGCCCGCAGACCCTTCTAGAGACCCCCAGGACCCTTCTAAAAGCACCCAGACCCTTCTAGAGACTCCCAGGACTCTTCTAAAAGCCCCCAGACACTTCTAGAGCCACCCAGGACCCATCTAAAAGCACCCAGACCCTTCTAGAGACTCCCAGGACCCTTCTAAAAGCCCCCAGACCCTTCTAGAGCCGTCCAGGACCCTTCTGAAAGCCCCAGACTCTTCTAGAGACTCCCAGGACCCTTCTAAAAGCCCCCAGACCCTTCTAGAGCCACCCAGGACCCATCTAAAATCCCCCAGACCCTTCTAGAGCCTCCCCGGTTCCTTCTAAAAGCCCCCAGACCATTCTAGAGCACCCCAGGACCCTTCTAAAAGCCCCCAGACCCTTCTAGAGCCTACCAGGACCCTTCTACAAGCACCCAGACCCTTCTAGAGCCTCCCAGGACCCTTCTAAAAGCAACCAGACCCTTCTAGAGCCCCCCAGGACCCTTCTAAAATACCCCAGACCCTTCTAGACCCTCCCCGGTTCCTTCTAAAAGCCCCCAGACCCTTCTAGAGCCCACTAGGATCCTTCAAAAAGCAGCCAGACCCTTCTAGACCGTCCCTGGATCATTCTAAAATCCCCCAGACCCTTCTAGACCCCCCCAGGACCCTTCTAAAAGACCCCTGACACTTCTAGAGCCCCCTAGGACCGATCTAAAAGCCCCCAGACCGTTCTAGAGTCCCCCAGGACCCTTCTAAAAGACCCCAGACCCTTCTAGACCCTCCCCGGATCCTTCAAAAAGACCCCAGACCCTTCTAGAGCCTCCCAGGACCATTCTAAAGCCCCCAGACCCTTCTAGAGACCCCCAGGACCCTTCTAAAGCCCCCAGACCCTTCTAGAGCCCCCCCCGGACCCTTCTAAAAGCACCCAGTCACTTCTAGAGGACCCCAGTACCATTCTGAAAACCAGCAGAACATTCTAGAGCCCCCCAGGACCCTTCTAAAGGCACACAGACCCTTCTAGAGCCCCCCAGGACCCTTCTAAAAGCCCCCAGATTCTTCTAGAGACCCCAAGGACCCTTCTGAAAGCCCCCAGAACATTCTAGAGCCCCCCAGGACCCTTCTAAAAGCTTCCAGACCCTTCTAGAGCATCCGAGGACCCTTCTAAAAGCACCCAGACACTTCTAGAGGACCTCAGGACCATTCTGAAAACCAGCAGAACATTCTAGAGCCCCCCAGGACCCTTCTAAAGGCACACAGACCCTTCTAGAGCCCCCCAGGACCCTTCTAAAAGCCGCCAGACCCTTCTAGAGCCCCCCAGGACCCTTCTAAAAGCACTCAGACCCTTCTAGAGGCCCCCAGGACCCTTCTAAATGCCCCCAGACCCTTCTAGAGTCTCCCAGGACCCTTCTAAACGCCCCCAGATCCTTCTAGAGCTCCCCAGGACCCTTCTAAAATACCCCAGACCCTTCTAGAGGCCTCCAGGGCCCCACTAGTGGTCCCCAGACCCTTCTAGAGGCCCCAAGGACCATTCTAAAAGCCCCCAGACTCTTCTAGAGGCCCCTAGGGCCCCTCTAATGGTCCCCAGACCCTTCTAGAGCCCCCAAGGACCCTTCTAAAAGCCCCCAGACCATTCTAGAGACCCGCAGGACCCTTCTAAATGCCCCCAGACCTTTCTAGAGGCCGCCAGGATCCTTCTAAAATCCCCCAGACCCTTCTAGAGTCCCCCAGGACACTTCTAAATGCCCCCAGACCATTCTAGAGACTCACAGGACCTTTCTAAATGCCCCCAGACCCTTCTAGAGACTCCCAGGACCCTTCTAAAAGACCCCAGACCCTTCTAGAGCCACCCAGGACCCATCTAAAAGCCCCCAGACCCTTCTAGAGACTCCCAGGACCCTTCTAAAAGCCCCCAGACACTTCTAGAACCTCCCAGAACCCTTCTAAAAGACCCCAGACCCTTCTAGAGCCACCCAGGACCCATCTAAAAGCCCCCAGACCCTTCTAGAGCCACCCAGGACCCATCTAAATGCCCCCAGACCCTTCTAGAGCCTCCCAGGACCCTTCTAAAAGCCCCCAGACCATTCTAGAGCACCCCAGGACCCTTTTAAAAGCCCCCAGACCCTTCTAGAGCCTACCAGAACCTTTCTACAAGCCCCCAGACCCTTCTAGAGCCACCCAGGACCCATCTAAATGCCCCCAGACCCTTCTAAAGCCTCCCAGGACCCATCTAAAAGAACCCAGACCCTTCTAGAGCCCCCCAGGACCCTTCTACAAGCACCCAGACCATTCTAGAGCATCCCAGGACCCTTCTAAAAGCAACCAGACCCTTCTAGAGCCCCCCAGGACCCTTAAAAAATCCCTCAGACCCTTCTAGAGCCCCCCAGGACCCTTATAAAAGCCCCCAGAGACTTCTAGATGCCCCCAGGACCATTCTAAAAGCCCTCACACCATTCTAGAGCTCCCCAGGACCCTTCTAAAAGCCGCCAGACCCTTCTAGAGCCCCCCAGGACCCTTCTAAAAGCACTCAGACCATTCTAGAGGCCCCCAGGACCCTTCTAAATGCCCCCAGACCCTTCTAGAGTCTCCCAGGACCCTTCTAAAAGCCCCCAGACCCTTCTAGAGCTCCCCAGGACCCTTCTAAAATACCCCAGACCCTTCTAGATGCCTCCAGGGCCCCTCTAGTGGTCCCCAGACCCTTCTAGAGGCCCCAAGGACCATTCTAAAAGCCCCCAGACTCTTCTAGAGGCCCCTAGGGCCCCTCTAATGGTCCCCAGACCCTTCTAGAGCCCCCAAGGACCCTTCTAAAAGCCCCCAGACCATTCTAGAGACCCGCAGGACCCTTCTAAATGCCCCCAGACCTTTCTAGAGGCCGCCAGGATCCTTCTAAAATCCCCCAGACCCTTCTAGAGCCCCCCAGGACACTTCTAAATGCCCCCAGACCATTCTAGAGACTCCCAGGACCCTTCTAAAAGCCCCCAGACCCTTCTAGAACCTCCCAGGACCCTTCTAAAAGAACCCAGACCCTTCTAGAGACTCCCAGGACCCTTCTAAAAGACCCCAGACCCTTCTAGAGCCACCCAGGACCCATCTAAAAGCCCCCAGACCCTTCTAGAGCCTCCCAGGACCCTTCTAAAAGCCCCCAGACCATTCTAGAGCACCCCAGGACCCTTTTAAAAGACCCCAGACCCTTCTAGAGCCTACTAGAACCTTTCTACAAGCCCCCAGACCCTTCTAGAGCCCCCCAGGACCCTTCTAAAAGAACCCAGACCCTTCTAGAGCCCCCCAGGACCCTTCTACAAGCACCCAGACCCTTCTAGAGCCTCCCAGGACCCTTCTAAAAGACCCCAGACCCTTCTAGACCCTCCCCGGATCATTCTAAAAGCCCCCAGACCCTTCTAGACCCTCCCCGGATCCTTCTAAAAGGACCCAGACCCTTCTAGAGCCTCCCAGGACCCTTAAAAAAATCCCTCAGACCCTTCTAGAGCCCCCCAGGACCCTTATAAAAGCCCCCAGAGACTTCTAGATGCCCCCAGGACCATTCTAAAAGCCCTCACACCATTCTAGAGCTCCCCAGGACCCATCTAAAAGCCGCCAGATCCTTCTAGAGCCCCCCAGGACCCTTCTAAAAGCACTCAGACCCTTCTAGAGGCCCCCAGGACCCTTCTAAATGCATCCAGACCCTTCTAGAGTCTCCCAGGACCCTTCTAAAAGCACCCAGACCCTTCTAGAGCTCCCCAGGACCCTTCTAAAATACCCCAGAACCTTCTAGATGCCTCCAGGGCCCCTCTAGTGGTCCCCAGACCCTTCTAGAGGCCCCAAGGACCATTCTAAAAGCCCCCAGACTCTTCTAGAGTCTCCCAGGACCCTTCCAAAAGCCCCCAGACCCTTCTAGAGCTCCCCAGGACCCTTCTGAAATACCCCAGACCCTTCTAGATGCCTCCAGGTCCCCTCTAGTGGTCCCCAGACCCTTCTAGAGGCCCCAAGGACCATTCTAAAAGCCCCCAGACTCTTCTAGAGGCCCCTAGGGCCCCTCTAATGGTCCCCAGACCGTTCTAGAGCCCCCAAGGACCCTTCTAAAAGCCCCCAGACCATTCTAGAGACCCGCAGGACCCTTCTAAATGCCCCCAGACCTTTCTAGAGGCCGCCAGGATCCTTCTAAAATCCCCCAGACCCTTCTAGAGACCCCCAGGACACTTCTAAATGCCCCCAGACCATTCTAGAGACTCACAGGACCTTTCTAAAAGCCCCCAGGCCCTTCTAGAGACTCCCAGGACCCTTCTAAAAGCCCCCAGACCCTTCTAGAACCTCCCAGGACCCTTCTAAAAGCACCCAGACCCTTCTAGAGACTCCCAGGACCCTTCTAAAAGCCCCCAGACCCTTCTAGATCCACCCAGGACCCATCTAAAAGCCCCCAGACCCTTCTAGAGCCTCCAAGGACCCTTCTAAAAGCCCCCAGACCATTCTAGAGCACCCCAGGACCCTTCTAAAAGACCCCAGACCCTTCTAGAGCCTACCAGAACATTTCTACAAGCTCCCAGACCCTTCTAGAGCCCCCCAGGACCCTTCTAAAAGAACCCAGACCCTTCTAGAGCCTCCCAGGACCATTCTAAAGGCCCCCAGACGTTTCTAGACCCTCCCCGGATCATTCTAAAAGCCCCCAGACCCTTCTAGAGGCCCCTAGGACCCTTCTAAAAGCCCCCAGACCATTCTAGAGCCCCCCAGGACCATTCTAAAGGCCCCCAGACCCTTCTAGAGACTCCCAAACCCATCTAAAAGCCCCCAGACCCTTCTAGAGGCCCCTAGGGCCCCTCTAATGGTCCCCAGAGCCTTCTAGAGCCCCCAAGAACCCTTCTAAAAGCCCCCAGACCATTCTAGAGACCCGCAGGACCCTTCTAAATGCCCCCAGACCTTTCTAGAGTCCGCCAGGATCCTTCTAAAATCCCCCAGACCCTTCTAGAGCCCCCCAGGACACTTCTAAATGCCCCCAGACCCTTCTAGAGACTCCCAGGACCCTTCTAAAAGCCCCCAGACCCTTCTAGAGACTCCCAGGACCCTTCTAAAAGCCCCCAGACCCTTCTAGAGCCACCCAGGACCCATCTAAAAGCCCCCAGACCCTTCTAGAGACTCCCAGGACCCTTCTAAAAGCCCCCAGACCCTTCTAGAACCTCCCAGGACCCTTTTAAAAGACCCCAGACCCTTCTAGAGACTCCCAGGACCCTTCTAAAAGCCCCCAGACCCTTCTAAAGTCACCCAGGACCCTTCTAAAAGCCCCCAGACCCTTCTAGAGCCCCCCAGGACCCTTCTAAAAGCTTCCAGACCCTTCGAGAGCATCCCAGGACCCTTCTAAAAGCCCCCAGACGCTTCTGGAAACCCCCAGGACCCTTCTAAAAGCCCACAGAACCCTCTAGACCCACCCAGGACCCTTCTAAAAGCCCCCAGACCCTTCTAGATCCTCCCAGGACCCTTCTAAAAGCACCCAGACCCTTCTAGAGCCTCCCAGGACCATTCTAAAGGCCCCCAGACCCTTCTAGACCCTCCCCGGATCATTCTAAAAGCCCCCAGACCCTTCTAGAGGCACCTAGGACCCTTCTAAAAGCCCCCAGACCATTCTAGAGCTCCCCAGGACAATTCTAAAGGCCCCCAGACCCTTCTAGAGGCTCCCAGGACCCTTTTAAAAGCCCCTAGACCTTTCTAGACCCTCCCCGGATCCTTCTAAATGAACCCAGACCCTTCTAGGGACCCCCAGAACTCCTCTAAAAGCATCCAGACCCTTCTATAGCCCCCCAGGACTATTCTAAAAGAACCCAGACCCTTCTAGACCCTCCCCGGATTATTCTAAAAGCACCCAGACCCTTCTAGAGCCACCCAAGACCCTTCTAAATGCCTCCAGACCCTTCTAGAGCCCCCCGAACCCCTCTAATAGATCCCAGAACCTTCTAGAGGCCCCCAGGACCATTCTATAAGTCCCCAGACACTTCTAGAGAAGCCCAGAACCCTTCTAAAAGCCCCCAGACCCTTCTAGAGCCCCCCAGGGCCCTTCTAAAAGCCCCGACACCCTTCTAGGAGAGACGGGGGTCCTTAAGATGGGCCTTGGGGTCCTCTAGAAAGGTCTGGGGGCTTATAGAAGTGTCCTGGCGGGCTCTCGAAGGGTCTGGGTTCTTTGAGAAGGGTCTTTGGGTGGCTCTAGAAGGGTCTGGGGGCTTTTGGAAGGGTCCTGGGTGCCTCAAGAAGGGTCTGGGGGCTTTTAGAAGGGTCCTGGGATCTCTAGAAGGGTCTGGGGGATTTTAGAATGGTCCTTGGGGGCTCTAGAAGGGTCTGGGGACCACTAGAGGGGCCCTGGGGGCCTCTAGATGGGTCTGGGGTATTTTAAAAGGGTCCTGGGGAGCTCTAGAAGGGTCTGGGGGCTTTTAGAAGCGTCCTGGGAGTCTCTAGAAGGGTCTGGGTGCATTTAGAAGGGTCCTGCGGGTCTCTAGAAGGGTCTGGGGGTTTTTAGAAGGGTCCTGGGGGGCTCTAGAAGGGTCTGGCGGCTTTTAGAAGGGTCCTGGGGGGCTCTAGAAGGGTGTGAGTGCTTTTAGAATGGTCCTGGGGTCATGTAGAAGTCTCTGGGGGCTTTTAGAAGAGTCCTGGGGGCCTCTAGAAGTGTCTGAGGGATTTTAGAAGGGTCCTGGGGGGGTCTAGAAGGGTCTGGTTGCTTTTAGAAGGATCCGGGTAGGGTCTAGAAGGGTCTGGGGCTTTTAGAAGTGTCCTGTGTGGCTCTAGAAGGGTCTGGGGGATTTTAGAAGGGTCCAGGGGGGCTCTAGAAGGGTCTGAGGGATTTTAGAAGGGGCCTGGGGAGATCTAGAATAGTCTGGGTGCTTTTAGAGGGGCATTGGGCTTCTCTAGAAGGGTCTGGGGGCTTTTAGAAGAGTCCTGGGGGGCTCTAGAATGGTCTGGGGTCTTATAGAAGGGTCCTGGGCGGATCTAGAAGGGTCTGGGGGCTTTCAGAAGGGTCCTGCGGGCCTCTAGAAAAGTCTGGAGGCTTTTATAAGGTCCTAGGGGGCTCTAGAAGGGTCTGGGGGCATTTAGAAGGGTCCTGGGGGGCTCTAGAAGGGTCTGGGGGATTTTAGAAGGATCCTGGCGTCCTCTAGAAAGGTCTGGGGTCATTTAGAAGGGTCCTGGGGGGCTCTAGAAGGGTCTGGGGGCTTTCAGAAGGGTCCTGAGGGGCTTTAGAAGGGTCTGGGTGCTATTAGAAGGGTCCTTGGGGCCTCTAGAAGGGTCTGGGGTCTTTTAGAAGGGTCCTGGGAGGATCCAGATGGGTCTGGGTACTTTTAGAAGGATCCGGGGAGGTTCTAGAAGGGTCTGGGGGCGTTTAGAAGGGTCCTGGGGGGCTCTACAAATGTCTGGAGGCTTTTAGAAGGGTCCTGAGGGCATCTAGAATGGTCTGTGGGCTTTTAGAAGGATCCGGTGAGGCTCTAGAAGGGTCTGGCGGCTTTTAGAAGGGTCCTGGCGGCCTCTAGAAGGGTCTGGGGGCTCTTAGAAGGATACGGGGAGGATCTAGAAGGGTCTGGGGGCTTTTAGAAGGGTCCTGGGGGCTCTAGAAGGGTTTGGAATCTTTTAGAATGGTCCTGGAGGGCTATAGAAGGGTCTGGGGATTTTAGAAAGATACGGGGAGGGTCTAGAAGGGTCTGGGGTGTTTTAGAAGGGTCCTGGGTTTCTCTAGAAGGGTCTGGGTGCTTTTAGAGGGGCCCTGGGCTTCTCTAGAAGGGTCTGGTGGCTTTTATTAGAGACCTGGGGGGCTCTAGAATGGTCTGGGGTCTTTTAGAAGGGTCCTGGGGGGCTCTAGAAGGGTCTGGGGGATTTTAGAAGGGTCCTGCGGGCCTCTAGAATAGTCTGGATGCTTTTAGAAGGGTCCTGGGGGGCTCTATAAGGGTCTGGGGGCTTTTAGAAGGGTCCTGGGGGGCTCTAGAAGGGTCTGGGGAATTTTAGAAGGATCCTGGGCGCCTCTAGAAAGGTCTGGGGGCTTTTAGAAGGGTCCTGGGGGGATCTAGAAGAGTCTGGGGGCTTTTAGAAAGGTCCTTTTGGGCTCTAGAAGGGTCTGGGGACCATTAGAGGGGAACTGGGAGGCTCTAGAAGTGTCTGGGTGATTTTAGAAGGGTCCTCGGGAGGTCTAGAATTGTCTGGGGGCTTTTAGAATGGTCCTGGGAGGCTCTAGAAGGGTCTGGGGGCTTTTAGAAGAGTCCTGCGTGTCTCTAGAAAGGTCTGGGGGCTTTTAGAAGGGTCCTTGGGGGCTCTAGAAGGGTCTGGGGACCATTAGAGGAGCCCTGGTGGCCTCTAGAAGGGTCTGGGGGAGTTTAGATGGGTCCTGGGGAGATCTAGAAGGGTCTGGGGGCTTTTAGAACGGACCAGGGAGATTCTAGAAGGGTCTGGGGGCATTTAGAAGGGTCCTGCGGGTCTCTAGAAGGGTCTGGGAGCTTTTAGAAGGGACCTGGGGGGCTCTAGAAGGGTCTGGGGGCTTTTAAAAGGGTCCTGGGGTGCTCTAGAAGGGTGTGAGGGCTTTTAGAAGGGTCCTGGGGGCATCTAGAAGGCTCTGGGTGCTTTTAGAAGGGTCCTGGGAGACTCTAGAAAGGTCTGAGTGCTTTTAGAAGGGTCCTGCGGGTCTCTAGAAGGGTCTGGGGTCTTTTAGAAGGGTCCTGGGGGGCTCTAGAAGGGTGTGAGGTCTTTTAGAAGGGTCCTGGGGGCATCTCGAAGGCTCTGAGGGCATTTAAAAGGGTCCTGGGTGCCTCTAGAAGTGTCTGAGGGATTTTAAAAGGGTCCTGGGAGGCTCTAGAAGGGTCTGGTTGCTTTTAGAAGGATTCGTGGAGGGTCTAGAAGTTTCTGGGGTCTTTTAGAAGGGTCCTGTGGGGATCTAGAAGGTTCTGAGTGCTTTTAGAAGGGTCCTGGGGGCCTCTAGAATGTTCTGGGGGCTTTTAGAAGGGTCCTGGGTAGCTCTAGAAGGGTCTGGGGGCTTTTAGAAGGGTCCTGGGGGGCTCTAGAAGGGTCTGGGTGCTTTTAGAAGGGTCCTGGGGGCCTCTAGAAGGGTCTGGAGGCTTTTAGAAGGGTCCTAGGGGGCTCTAGAAGAGTCTGGGGGCATTTACAAGGGTCCTGGGGAGCTCTAGAAGTGTCTGGGGGCTTTCAGAAGGGTCCTGGGGTGCTCTAGAAGGGTCTGGGGGCTTTTAGAAGGGTGCTGGGTGCATCTAGAAGGGTCTGGGGGCTTTTAGAAAATTCCTGGGAGGATCCAGATGGGTCTGGGTGCTTTTAGAGGGATCCGGGGATGGTCTAGAATGGTCTGGGTGCTTTTAGAAGGGTCCTGGGGGGCTCTACAAATGTCTGGAGGATTTTAGAAGGATCCGGGGAGGCTCTAGAAGGGTCTGGCGGCTTTTAGAAGGGTCCTGTGTGGCTCTAGAATGGTCTGAGTGCTTTTAGAAGGGTCCTGTGGGGTTGTAGAAGGTTCTGGGGGCTTTTAGATGGGTCCTGGGGGGCTCTAGAAGGGTCCGGGGGCTTTTAGAATGGTCCGTGGAGGCTCTAGAAGGGTGTGGGTGCTTTTAGAAGGGTCCTGGGGGGGGCTCTAGAAGGGTCTGGGGGCTATTAGAAGGATCCGGGGAGGGTCTAGAAGGCTCTGGGGGCTTTTAGAAGGGTCCTGGGAGGCTCTAGAAGGGTCTGGGGACCATTAGACGAGGCCTGGGGTCCTCTAAAAGGGTCTGGGGGATTTTAGAAGGGTCCTGAGGAGCTCTAGAAGGGTCTGGGTGCTTTAAAAAGGGTCCTGGGAGAATCTAGAAGTTTCTGGGGGCTTTTAGAAGGGTCCTGGGGGGCTCTAGAAGGGTCTGGGGGCTTTTAGAAGGGTCCTGGAGGAATCTAGAAGGCTCTGGGGTCTTTGAGATGGGTCCTAGGGGGCTCTAGAAGGGTCTGGGTGCTTTTAGAATTGTCCTGGGGGTCTCTAGAAGGGTCTGGGGGCTTTTAGAAGGGTCCTGGGGGACTCTAGAAGGGTCTGAGTGCTTTTAGAAGGGTCCTGTAGGGTTTCTAGAAGGGTCTGGGTGCTTTTAGAAGGGTCCTGTGGGGCTCAAGAAGGCTCTGGGTGCTTTTAGAATGATCCTGGGAGGCTCTAGAAGGGTCTGGGGGCTTTTTGAAGGGTCCAGGGGGGCTCTAGAAAGGTCTGGGGGCTTTTAGATGGGTCCTGGGGGGCTCTGGAAGGGTTCAGGGGCTTTCAGAAGGGTCCGTGGAGGCTCTAGAAGGGTCTGGGGGCTTTTAGAAGGGTCCTGGGGGCTCTAGAAGAGTCTGGGGACAATTAGAGGGCACTGGGGTCCTCTAGAAGGGTCTGGGAGATTTTAGAAGGGTCCTGGAGGCTCTAGAAGGGTCTGGATGCTTTTAGAAGGGTCCTGGGGGTCTATAGAAGGGTCTGGGCGCTTTTAGAAGGGTCCTGGGGGGATCTAGAAGGGTCTGGGCGCTTTTAGAAGGGTCCTGGGAGAATATCTAGAAGGGTCTGGGGGCTTTTAGAAGGGTCCTGGGGGGCTCTAGAAGAGTCTGGGGACAATTAGAGGGGCACTGGGGTCCTCTAGAAGGGTCTGGATGCTTTTAGAAGGGTCCTGGGGTCCTCTAGAAGGGTCTGGGTACTTTTAGAAGGGTCCGGGGGGGCTCTAGAAGGGTCTGGGATCTATTAGAGGGGTTCGGGGGGGCTCTAGAAGGGTCTGGGGGCTTTTAGATGGATCCGCGGAGGGTCTAGAAGGGTCTGGGGGCTTTTAGAAGGGTCCTGGGGGGCTCTAGAAGGGTCTGGGATCTATTAGAGGGGTTCGGGGTGGCTCTAGAAGGGTCTTGAGGCATTTAAAAGGGTCTTGGGTGGCTCTAGAAGGGTCTGGATGCTTTTAGAATAATCCGGGAGGGTCTAGAAGGGTCTGAGTTCCTTTAGAAGGGTCCTGGGAGGTTTTAGAAGGGTCTGGGGTCTTTTAGAATGATCAGGGGAGGGCTAGAAGGGTCTGGGGTGTTTTAGAAGTATCCTGGGGGCCTCTAGAAGGGTCTGGGATCTATTAGAGGGGTCCGGGGTGGCTCTAGAATGGTCTGTGGGCTTTTAGAAGGGTCCTGGGAGGCTCTAGAAGGGCCTGGGGGCTTTTAGAAGGGTCCTGGGATGCTCTAGAAGGGTCTGGAAGCTTTTAGAAGTGTCCTGGGGGGCTCTAGAATGTTCTGGGGGCTTTCAGAAGGGTCCTGGGTGTCTCTAGAAGGGTCTGGGGTCTTTTAGAAGGGTTCTGGGGGGCTCTAGAAGGGTCTGGGTGCCTTTAGAAGGGTCCTGGGGGGCTCTAGAATGTTCTGCTGGCTTTCAGAAGCGTCCTGGGGTCCTCTAGAAGGGTCTGGGTACTTTTAGAAGGGTCCGGGGGGGCTCTAGAAGGGTCTGGGGGCTTTTAGAAGGGTCCTGGAGTTCTCTAGAAGGGTCTGGGGACTTTTAGAAGGGTCCTGGGGTGCTCTAGAAGGGACGGGGTGCCTTAAGAATGGCCCTGGGGGCACCTAGAAGGGTCTGGGGGCTTTTAGAAGGGTCCTGGTGGTCTCTAGAAGGGTCTAGGGGCTTTTAGAAGGGTGCTGGCGGGCTCTAGAAGTGTTTGGGGGCTTTTAGAAGGGTCCTGGGGGACTCTAGAAGGGTCTGGGGGCTTTTAGAATGGTCCTGGGAGGCTCTAGAAAGGTCTGTGGTCTTTTAGAAGGAACCGGGGAGGGTCTAGAAGTGTCTGGTGGCTTTTAGAAGGGCCCTAGGGGCCTCTAGAATGGTCTGGGGGCTTTTAGATGGGTCCTAGGGGGCTCTAGAAGGGTCAGGGTGCTTTTAGAATGGTCCTGGGGGGCTCTAGAAGGGTCTGGGTCCTTTTAGAATGATCCGGGGACGGTCTAGAAGGGTCTGGGATCTTTTAGAAGGGTCCTGGGGGGCTCTAGAAGGGTCTGGTGGCTTTTAGAAGGGTCCTGGGAGGCTCTAGATAGGTCTGGGTGCTTTTATAAGGGTCCGGGGAGCCTCTAGAAGGGTCTGGGTGCTTTTAGAAAGGTCCTGGGGGGCTGTAGAATGGTCTAGAGGCTTTTAGACGAGTCCTGGGGGCCTCTAGAAGGGTCTGGGGGCTTTTAGAAGGGTCCTGGGGTTCTCTAGAAGGGTCTGGGGGCTTTTAGAAGTATCCTGGGGGCCTCTAGAAGGGTCTGGGATCTATTAGAGGGGTCCGGGGTGCTCTAGAAGGGTCTGGGGGCTTTTAGAAGTATCCTGGGGGCCTCTAGAAAGGTCTGGGATCTATTAGAAGGGTCCGGGGGGGCTCTAGAATGGTCTGGTGGCTTTTAGAAGAGTCCTGGGAGGCTCTAGAAGGGTCTGGGGGCTTTTAGAAGGGTCCTGGGGTTCTCTAGAAGGGTCTGGAGAGTTATAGAAGGGTCCTGGGGTCCTCTAGAAGGGTCTGAGATCTATTAGAAGGGTTCGGGGGGCCTCTAGAAGGGTCTGGGGGCTTTTAGATGGATCCGCGGAGGGTCTAGAAGGGTCTGGGTGCTTTTAGAAGGGTCCTGGGGGGCTCTAGAAAGGTCTGGAGTCTTTTAGAAGGGTCTTGGGCAGCTCTAGAAGAGTCTTGGTGCTTTTACAATAATCCGGGGAGGGTCTAGAAGGGTCTGAGTTCCTTTAGAAGGGTCCTGGGAGGTTTTAGAAGGGTCTGGGGTCTTTTAGAATGATCAGGGGAGGGCTAGAAGGGTCTGGGGGGGTTTTAGACGGGTGCTGGGGGGCTCTAGAAGGATCTGGGGGCTTTTAGAGGGTCCTGGGGGGCTCTAGAAGAGTCTGGGTTCAATTAGAAGGATCCGGGGAGGGTCTAGAAAGGTCTGGGGGCTTTTAGAAGGGTCCTGGGAGGCTCTAGAAGGGTCTGGGGTCATTTAGAATGATCCGGGGAGGGTCTAGAAGTGTCTGGGGACTTTTAGAACGGTCCTGGGTGGCTCTAGAGGGTTCTGGAGGATTTTAGAAGGGTCCTGTTGGTCTCTAGAAGGGTCTGGGTGCATTTAGAAGGGTCCTCGGATGCTCTAGAAGGGTCTGGGGGCTTTTAGAAGGATCCGGGGAGTGTCTAGAAGGGTCTGGGGGCTTTTAGAAGGGTCCTGGGGGTCTCTAGAAGGGTCTGGTGGCTTTCAGAAGGGTCCTGGGAGGCTCTAGAAGGGTCTGGGTGCTTTTATAAGGGTCCGGGGAGCCTCTAGAAGGGTCTGGGTGCTTTTAGAATGGTCCTGGGGTGCTCTAGAAGGGTCTAGAGGCATTTAGACGTGTCCTGGGGGCCTCTAGAAGGGTCTGGGGCCTTTTAGGAGGGTCCTGGGGTTCTCTAGAAGGGTCTGGGTTCTTTTAGAAGTATCCTGGGGGCCTCTAGAAGGATCTGGGATATATTAGAGGGGTACGGGGGGGCTCTAGAAGAGTCTGGGGGCTTTTAGAAGGATCCTGGGAGGCTCTAGAAGGGCCTGGGGTCTATTAGAAGGGTCCGGGTGGGCTCTAGAATGGTCTGGGGGCTTTTAGATGGGTCCTGGGAGGCTCTAGAAGGGTCTGGGGGCTTTTAGAAGGGTCCTGGGGTTCTCTAGAAGGGTCTGGGATCTATTAGAGGGTTTCGGGGGGGCCCTAGAAGGGACTAGGAGCTTTTAGATGCATCCGCGGAGGGTCTAGAAGGGTCTGGGGGCTTTTAGAAGGGTCCTGGGGGCTCTAAAAGGGTCTTTAGGCTTTTAGGAAGGGTCTTGGGGGGCTCTAGAAGGGTCTGGTGCTTTTAGAATAATCCGGGGAGGGTCTAGAAGGGTCTGAGTTCCTTTAGAAGGGTCCGGGGAGGTTTTAGAAGGGTCTGAAGTCTTTTAGAATGATCAGGGGAGGGCTAGAATGGTCTGGGGAGTTTTAGACGGGTGCTGGGGGGCTCTAGAAGGATCTGGAGGCTTTTAGAGGGGTCCTGGGAGGCTCTAGAAGGGTCTGGGGGCTTTTAGAAAGTTCCTGGCGGGCTCTAAAAGGGTCTGGGTGATTTTAGAAGGGTCCTGGGGGCCTCTAGAAGGGTCTGGGGACTTTTAGAAGGATCCGGGGAGGGTCTAGAAGGGTCTGGGGGCTTTTAGAAGGGTCCTGGGGGCTCTAGAAGGGTCTGGGAGCTTTTAGAAGGGTCCTGGTGGGCTCTAGAAGGGTCTGGAGGCTTTTAGAAGGATCCGGGGAGGGTCTAGAAGGGTCTGGGGGCTTTTAGAAGGGTCCTGGGGGCCCCTAGAAGGGTCTGGGGGCTTTTAGATGGGTCCTAGGGGGCTCTTGAAGGGTCTGGGGTCTTTCTGAAGGGTCCTGGGGGGCTCTAGAAAGGTCTGTGGGCTTTTAGAATGATCCGGGGACGGTCTAGAAGGGTCTGGGTGCTTTTATAATGGTCCGGGGAGCCTCTAGAAGGGTCTGGGTGCTTTTAGAAAGGTCCTGGAGGGCTCTAGTAGGGTCTAGAGTCTTTTAGACGTGCCTTGGGTGCCTCTAGAAGGGTCTGGGGGATTGTAGAAGGGTCCTGGGTGGCTCTAGAAGGGTCTGGGTGCTTGTAGAAGGGTCCTGGGGGGCTCTAGAAGGGTCTGGGTGCTTTTAGAAGGGTCCTGTGGGCCTCTAGAAGGGTCTTGGGGCTTTTAGAAGGGTCCTTGGGTGCTCTAGAAGGGACGCGGGGGCTTAAGATGGGCACTGGGGCCTCTAGAAGTGTCTGGGGTCTTTTAGAATAGTTCTGGGGGGCTCTAGAAGGGTCTTGGGGCTTTTAGAATGGTCCTGGGGGTCTCTAGAAGTGTCTGGGGACTTGTAGAAGGATCCGGGGAGGGTCTAGAAGTGTCTGCGGCCTTTTAGAAGGGTCCTGGGGGCCTCTAGAAAGGTCTGGGGGCTTTTAGAAGGGTCCTGGGGGCTCTAGAAGGGTCTGGTGCTTTTATAGGGTCCTGGGGGTCTCTTAAAGGGTCTGGGGGCTTTTAGAAGGGTCCTGGGGGGCTCTAGAAGGTTCTGGGGGCTTTCAGAAGGGTCCAGGGGGCCTCTAGAATGGTCTGGGGGCTTTTAGTAGGGTCCGGGGGGGGCTCTAGAAGGGTCTCGGGGCTTTTAGAAGGGTCGTGGAGTGCTCTAGAAGGGTCTGGGTACTTTTAGAAGGGTCCTGGTTTGCTCTAGAAGAGACAGGGTGCCTTAAGATGGTCCCTGGGGGGCTCTAGAAGGGTCTGGGTGCTTTTAGATGGGTCCTAGGGGGCTCTAGAAGGGTCTGGGGGCTTTTAGAATGGTCCTGGGTGTCTCTAGAAGTGTCTGGGGGCTTGTAGAAGGATCCGGGGAGGGTCTAGAAGTGTCTGCGGCCTTTTAGAAGGGTCCTGGGGGCCTCTAGAAAGGTCTGGGGGCTTTTAGAAGGGTCCGGGGAGGGTCTAGAAGGGTCTGCGGGCTTTTAGACTGATCCGGGGAGGGTCTAGAAGGGTCTGGGGCTTTTAGAAAGGTCCTGAGGGTCTCTAGATGGGTCTGGGTGCTTTTATAGGGTCCTGGGGTCTCTAGAAGGGTCTGGGGGCTTTTAGAATGGTCCTGGGGGGCTCTAGAATGTTCTGGGGGCTTTCAGAAGGGTCCAGGGGGCCTCTAGTAGGGTCTGGGGGCTTTTAGTAGGGTCCGGGGGGGGCTATAGAAGGGTCTGGGGGCTTTTAGAAGGGTCCTGGAGTGCTCTAGAAGGGTCTGGGTACTTTTAGAAGGGTCCTGGGTTGCTCTAGAAGGGACGGGGTGCCTTAAGAGGGTCCCTGGGGGGCTCTAGAAGGGTCTGGGGGCTTTTAGAAGGGTCCTGGGGGGCTCTAGAAGGGTCTGGGGCCTTTTAGAAGGGTCCTGGAGTGCTCTAGAAGGGTCTGGTACTTTTAGAAGGGTCCTGGGTTGCTCTAGAAGGGACGGGGTGCCTTAAGATTGTCCCTGGGGGTCTAGAAGTGTCTGGGGGCTTGTAGAAGGATCCGGGGAGGGTCTAGAAGTGTCTGCGGCATTTTAGAAGGGTCCTGGGGGCCTCTAGAAAGGTCTGGGGGCTTTTAGAAGGGTCCGGGGAGGGTCTAGAATGGTCTGGGGCCTTTTAGAATTGTCCTGGGTGGCTCTAGAAGGGTCTGGGTGCTTTTAGAAGGGTCCTGTTGGGCTCTAGAAGGGTCTGGGGGCTTTTAGAATGGTCCTGGGTGGATCTAGAAGGGTCTGGGGGTTTTCAGATGGGTCCTGGGGGGCTCTAGAAGGGTCTGGGGGCATTTAGAAGGGTCCTGCGAGGCTCTAGAAGGGTCTGGGGGCTTTTAGAATGGTCCTGGGAGGCTCTAGAAGGGTCTGGGTGCTTTTATAAGGGTCCTGGAGGCTCTGGAAGGGTCTGGGGGCTTTTAGAAGGGTCCTGGGGTGCTCTAGAAGGGTCTGGGAGCTTTTAGAAGGGTTCTGGGGTGCTCTAGAAGGGACGGAGGGGGTTAAGAGGGGCCCTGGATGATCTAGAAGGGTCTGTGGGCTTTTAGAAGGATCCGGGGAGGCTCTAGAAGGGTCTGGAGGCTTTTAGAAGGGTCCTGGGGGGCTCTAGAAGCGTCTGGGGGCTTTTAGAAGGGTCCTGGGAGGCTCTAGAAGGGTCTGGGGGCTTTTATAGGGTCCTGGGGGTCTGTAAAAGGGTCTGGGGTCTTTTAGAAGGGTCCTGGGGTGGTCTAGAAGGGTCTGGGGGCTTTTAGAAGGGTCCTGGGGGGCTCTAGAAGGGTCTGGGTGCTTTTAGAAAGATCCGGGGAGGGTATAGATGGTTCTGGGTACTTTTAGAAGGGTCCTGCGGGCCTCTAGAAGGGTCTGGGGACTTTTAGATGGCTCCTGGGGGGCTCTAGAAGGGTCTGGAAGCTTTTAGAAGGGTCCTGGGGGGCTCTAGAAGGGTCTGGGGGCTTTTAGAATGATTCGGGGACGGTCTAGAAGGGTCTGGGGGCTTTTTGATAGATCCTAGGTAGCTCTAGAAGGGTCTGGGATCTTTTAGAAGGGTCCTGGGGGGCTCTAGAAGGGTCTGGGGGCTCTCTGAAGTGTCCTGGGGGCCTCTAGAAGGGTCTGGGGTTATTAGAATGGTCCGGGGGGGGGCTCTAGAAGGGTCTGGGTGCTATTATAAGTGTAATGGGGGGCTCTAGAAGGGTCTGGTGTCTTTTAGAAGGGTCCTGGGTGGCTCTAGAAGGGTCTGGGGGCATTTAGAAGGGTCCTGAGGGGATCTAGAAGGGTCTGGTGGCTTTTAGAAGAGTCTTTAGTGGCTCTAGAAAGGTCTGGTGGCTTTTGGAAGGGTCCTGGGTGGCTCTAGAAGGGTCTGGGAACCTTTAGATGGGCCCTGGGGTCCTCTAGAAGGGTCTGGGGGATTTTAGAAGGGTCCTGGGAGCTCTAGAAGGGTCTGGGTGCTTTTAGAAGGGTCCTGGGAGGCTCTAGAAGGGTCTGGGGCTTTTGGAAGGGTCCTGGGGGGTCTAGAAGGGTCTGGGGCCTTTTCAAAGGAACGTGAACGTCTTCAGAAGGGTCTGGGGGCTTTTGGAAGGGTCCTTGGGGGCTCTAGAATGTTCTGGGGCCTTTGTACTTAGCTGTCAGGGGAGACACCCTGATCATGCAGGTGCTTTTCCCAGGCCAGGCTCATCCTTTGCACTCCGGTGTGCTGACCCCTGCGAATTCCCCAAATGTGCAAAATGAAAATTTTTGCTCTAGAAGCACCCAGACCCTTCTAGAGCCCCCCAGGAACCTTCTAAAAGCACCCAGACACGTCTAGAGCCCCCAGGAACATTCTAAAATCCCCCAGACCCTTTTAGAGCCCCCAGTGTGCTTCTCAAAGCCCCCGGACTTTCTAGAGCCCCCCAAAACCTTATAAAGGCCCCCAAAATCTTATAAAGCCCCCCAGGCCCTACTAAACCCCCTTAGGACCCTTCTACAATACCCTAGACCCTTCTAGAGCCACCGAGGACCCTTCTAAAAGACCCCAGACCCTTCCGGAGCCCCTTAGGAACCTTTTTAGAGACCCTAGACCCTCCTAGATCCTTCAAGGACTCTTCTAAAAGCCCCCAGATACTTCTAGGGGTTAGAGGCAGGGTTAGGGTTAGGGTTAGGGTTAGGGTTAGGGTTAGGGTTAGGGTTAGGGTTAGGGTTAGGGTTAGGTTTAGGGTTAGGGTTAGGGTTAGGGTTAGGGTTAGAGTTCAGGTTAGAGTTAGGGTTAGGGTTAGGGTTAGGGTTAGAGTTCAGGTTAGAGTTAGGGTTAGGGTTAGGGTTAGGGTTAGGGTTAGGGTTAGAGTTCAGGTTAGGGTTAGGGTTAGGGTTAGAGTTAGGGTTAGGTTTAGGGTTAGGGTTAGGGTTAGGGTTAGTGTTAGGGTTTGTGTTAGAGTTAGGATTAGAGTAAGAGATAGGGTTAGGGTTAGGGATAGAGTAAGAGTTAGGGTTAGGGTTAGGGATAGGGTTAGGAACCTTTTTTTAGCCCTACAGGACCCATCTAAAAGCACTCAGACCATTCAACATCCCCTCAGGACCCTCCTAACTGTCCCTAGATCCTTCAAGAGCCCCCCAGGACCCTTCTAAAAGCCCCCAGAACATTCTAGACCACACAGGACCATTCTAAAAGCCCCCAGACCCTTCTAGAGCCGCCCAGGACCCATCTAAAAGCCCCCAGACCCTTTTAGAGCCCCCCAAATCCCTTCTAAAGCCCCCAGACCCTTCTAGAGTCCCCCAGGACGCTTCTAAAAGCCCTAACACCCTTCTAGAGCCCACCAGGACCCTTCTAAACTCCCTCAGACCCTTCTAGAGCACCCCAGCACCCTTCGAAAAGCACCCAGACCCTTCTAGAGCCTCCCAGGACCCTTCTAAAATCCCTCAGACCCTTCTAGAGCCCCCCAGGACCCTTTTAGAAGGCTCCAGACCATTCTGGAGCACCCCAGGACCCTTCTAAAAGCCCCTAGACCCTTCTAGAGCCTCCCAGGACCTTCTAAATGACCCCAGACCCTTCTAGACAATCCCCGGATTTTTCTAAAAGCACCCAGACCCTTCTACAGCCTCCCAGGACCCTTCTAAAATCCCTCAGACCCTTCTAGAGCACCCCAGGACCCTTTTAGAAGGCTCCAGACCCTTCTGGAGCACACCAGTACCCTTCTAAAACCAGCTAGACCCTTCTAGAGCCCTCCAGGACCCTTCTAAATGACCCCAGACCCTTCTAGACAATCCCCGGATTTTTCTAAAAGCACCCAGACCCTTCTACAGCCCCCCAGGACCCTTCTAAAATCCCCCAGACCCTTCTAGAGACAAGCAGGACCATTCTAAAAGCCCCCAGAGCCTTCTAGATGCCCCCAGGACCCTTCTAAAAGCCCCCACACCCTTCTAGAGCCCCCCAGAACGCTTCTAAAAGCCTCCAGACCCTTCTAGAGCCTCCCCGGATCGTTCTAAAAGCCCCGTAGACCTTTCTAGAGCCACCCAGTACCCTTCTAAAATCCTTCAGACCCTTCTAGAAGCCCCCAGGACCCTTCTGAAAGCCCCAGACCCTTCTAGAGCCCCCTAGGACCCTTCTAAAAGCCCCCAGACAATTCTAGAGCTCTCCAGAACCCTTCTAAAAGCCCCCAGACCATTCTAGAGCTCCCCAGGACCCTTCTAAAAGCCCCAGACCCTTCTAGAGCCCACCAGGCCCATTCAAAATGCAACCAGACCCTTCTATAGCCACCCAGGACCATTCTAAAAGCCAACAGACCCTTCTAGAGACCCCCAGGACCCTTCTAAAATCCCCCAGACCCTTCTAGAGCCCCGCAGGAGCCATGTAAAAGCCCCCAGACCCTTCTAGACCCTCCCCGGATACATCTAAAAGCACCCAGACCCTTCTACAGCCTCCCAGGACCCTTCTAAAATCCCCCAGACCCTTCTAGAGACAAGCAGGACCATTCTAAAAGCCCCCAGACCCTTCTAGAGCCCCCTAGGAACCTTCTAAAAGCCCCCAGACAATTCTATAGCTCCCCAGAACCCTTCTAAAAGCCCCCAGACCATTCTAGAGCTCCCCAGGACCATTCTAAAAGCCCCCAGACCCTTCTAGAGCCCACGAGGACCCTTCTAAAAGCAACCAGACCCTTCTATAGCCACCCAGGACCATTCTAAAAGCCAACAGACCCTTCTAGAGACCCCCAGGACCTTTCTAAAATCCCCCCGACCCTTCTAGAGCCCCCCAGGAGCCATGTAAAAGCCCCCAGACCTTTCTAGACCCTCCCCGGATACTTCTAAAAGCACCCAGACCCTTCTACAGCCTCCCAGGACCCTTCTAAAATCCCCCAGACCCTTCTAGAGACAAGCAGGACCATTCTAAAAGCACCCAGAGCCTTCTAGATGCCCCCAGGACCCTTCTAAAAGCCCCCACACCCTTCTAGAGCCCCCCAGAACGCTTCTAAAAGCCTCCAGACCCTTCTAGAGCCTCCCCGGATCGTTCTAAAAGCCCCGTAGACCTTTCTAGAGCCACCCAGTACAATTCTAAAATCCTTCAGACCCTTCTAGAAGCCCCCAGGACCCTTCTGAAAGCCCCCAGACCCTTCTAGAGCCCCCCGGGACCCTTCTAAATGCCCCCAGACCATTCTAGAGCCACCCAGGACATTTCTAAAAGCCCCCAGACTCTTCTAGAGCCCACCAGGACCCTTCTAAAAGCCGCCAGACCATTCTAGAGCCACCCAGGGCCCTTGTAAAATCACCCAGACCCTTCTAGAGCCCCCCAGGACCCTTCTAAAAGCCCCCAGACCCTTCTGGAGCCCCCCCGGACCCTTCTAAATGTCCCCAGACCCTTCTAGAGACCCCCGGGAGCCTTCTAAATGCCCCCAGACCATTCTAGAGCCCCCCAGGACCATTCTAAAAGCCTCCAGACCCTTCTAGAGGCCCGCAGGACCCTTCTGAAAGCACCCAGACCCTTCTAGAGCCCCCTAGGACCCTTATAAAAGCCCCCAGACAATTCTAGAGCTCCCCAGAACCCTTCTAAAAGCCCCCAGACCCTTCTAGAGCCCACCAGGACCATTCTAAAAGCAACCAGACCCTTCTATAGCCACCCAGGACCATTCTAAAAGCCAACAGACCCTTCTAGAGACCCCCAGGACCCTTCTAAAATCCCCCAGACCCTTCTAGAGCCCCCCAGGAGCCATGTAAAAGCCCCCAGACCCTTCTAGACCCTCCCCGGATACTTCTAAAAGCACCCAGACCCTTCTACAGCCTCCCACGACCCTTCTAAAATCCCCAGACCCTTCTAGAGACAAGCAGGACCATTCTAAAAGCCCCCAGAGCCTTCTAGATGCCCCCAGGACCCTTCTAAAAGGCCCCACACCCTTCTAGAGCCCCCCAGAACGGTTCTAAAAAACTCCAGACCCTTCTAGAGCCTCCCCAGATCGTTCTAAAAGCCCCGTAGACCTTTCTAGAGCCAACCAGTATCCTTCTAAAATCCTTCAGACCCTTCTAGAAGCCCCCAGGACCCTTCTGAAAGCCCCCAGACCCTTCTAGAGCCCCCCGGGACACATCTAAATGCCCCCAGACCATTCTAGAGAAACCCAGGACCCTTCTAAAAGCCCCCAGACCATTCTAGAGCCACCCAGGGCCCTTGTAAAATCACCCAGACCCTTCTAGAGCCTCCCAGGACCCTTCTAAAATCCCTCAGACCCATCTAGAGGCCCCCAGGACCCTTCTAAAAGCCCCCAGAGCCATCTAGATGCCCCCAGGACCCTTCTAAAAGCCCTCACACTCTTCTAAAGCCACCCAGGACCCTTCTAAAAGCACCCAGAGAATTCTAGAGCCCCCCCGGACCATTCTAAATACCCCCAGACCCTTCTAAAGACCCCCAGGACCCTTCTAAAAGCCCCCAGACCCTTTTATATCCTCCCAGGACCCTTCTAAAAGCACCCAGAGGCTTCTAGATCCCCACAGGACCCTTCTAAAAGACCCCAGACAATTCTAGACCCTCCCCGAATCCTTCAAAAGCACCCAGACCCTTCTAGAGCCTCCCAGGACCCTTCAAATATCCCGCAGACACTTCTAGAGGCCCCAGGACCCTTCTAAGAGCACCCAGACCCTTCTAGATCACCCCAGGACCCTTCTAAAAGCCCCCAGACCCTTCTAGAGGCACCCAGGTCTCCTCTAATGGTCCCCAGACCCTTCTAGAGCCCCCAAGGACCCTTCTAAAAGCCCCCAGAGCCTTCTAGACCCTCCCCGGATCCTTCTAATAGCCTCCAGACCCTTCTAGAGCCCCGCAGGACCCTTCTAATAGCCCCCAGACCTTTCTAGAGGCCCCCTGAACCCTTCAAAAAGCCCCCAGACCCTTCTAGAGCCTCCCAGGCCCATTCTAAAAGCACCCAGACCCTTCTAGAGCCTCCCAGGACCCTTCTAAAAGCACCCAGACCCTTCTAGAGCCCCCCAGGACCTTTCTAGATGCCCCCACACCCTTCTAGAGCCCCACAGGACCCATCTAAAAGCACCCAGACCCTTCTAGAGCCCCCCAGGACCTTTCTAGATGCCCCCACACCCTTCTAGAGCCCCACAGGACCCTTCTAAAAGCACCCAGACCCTTCTTGAGACCCTACAGGACCCTTCTGAAAGCCCTCAGACCTTTCTAGAGTCTCCCAGGACCCTTCTAAAAGCCCCCAGACCCTTCTAGAGCACCCCAGGACCATTCTAAAAGCACCCAGACCCTTCTGGAGCCCCCTAGGACACTTCTCAAAGACCCCAGACCCTTCTAGAGACACGCAGGACCCTTCTAAAAGCCCCCAGACCCTTCTAGATTCACCCAGGACCCTTCTAAAAGCCCCCACACCCTTCTAGATCTCCCCAGGACTCTTCTAAACTCCCCCAGACCTTTCTAGATGCACCCAGGGCTCCTCTAATGGTCCCCAGACCCTTCTAGATCCCCCAAGGACCCTTCTAAAAGCCCCCAGAGCCTTCTAGACCCTCCCCGGATCCTTCTAATAGACCCCAGACCCTTCTAGAGCCCCGCAGGACCCTTCCAATAGCACCCAGACCTTTCTAGAGGCCCCCTGGACCCTTCAAAAAGCCCCTAGACCCTTCTAGAGCCTCCTAGGACCATTCTAAACGCACACAGACCCTTCTAGAGCCTCCCAGGACCCTTCTAAAAGCACCCAGACCCTTCTAGAGCCATCCAGGACCTTTCTAAATGCCCCCACACCCTTCTACAGCCCCACAGGACCCTTCTAAAAGCACCCAGACCCTTCTAGAGACCCTACAGGATCCTTCTGAAAGCCCTCAGACCTTTATAGAGTCTCCCATTACCTTCTAAAAGCCCCCAGACCCTTCTAGAGCACCCCAGGACCCTTCTAAAAGCACCCAGACCCTTCTAGAGCCCCCTAGGACCCTTCTCAAAGACCCCAGACCCTTCTAGAGACACGCAGGACCCTTCTAAAAGCCCCCAGACCCTTCTAGATTCCTCCTGGACCCTTCTAAAAGCCCCCAGACCCTTCTAGATCTCCCCAGGACCCTACTAAAAGCTCCCAGACCCTTCTAGAGCCCCCCAGGACACCTCTAAAAGCCCCCAGACCCTTCTAGAGCCACCAAGGACCCTTCTATAAGCCCCCAGAGCCTTCTAGACCCTCCCCGGATCCTTCTAATAGCCCCCAGACCCTTCTAGAGCCGCCCAGGACCCTTCTAAATGCCCCCTGACCATTCTAGAGCCTCCACGGACATTTCTAAAAGCAACCAGACCCTTCTAGAGGCCCCCAGGACCCTTCTAATAGCCCCCAGAGCCTTCGCGATACCCCCAGGACCATTCTAAAAGACCTCACACCCTTCTAGAGCCCCCCAGGAACCTTCTAAAAGCTCCCAGACCCTTCTAGAAACCAGCAGGACACTTCTAAAAGCACCCAGACCCTTCTAGAGCTCCCCAGGACCCTTCTAAACTACCCCTGACCCATCTAGAGCCCCCCAGGACTCTTCTAAAAGCCTCCAGACCATTCTAGAGGCCCCCAGGACCCTTCTGAATGCCCCCAGACACTTCTAGAGCACCCCAGGACCCTTCTAAATGCACCCAGACACTTCTAGCGCCACCCAGGACCCTTCTAAAAGCCCCCAGACCTTTCTAGCGCTCCCCAGGACCATTCTAAAAGCACCCAGACCCTTCTAGACCCCCCAGGACCCTTCTAAAAGCACCCACACCCTTCTAGAGCCCAACAGGACCCTTCTAAAAACCCCCAGACCATTCTAGACCCTCCCCGAATCCTTCTAAAAGCAACCAGACCCTTCTAGAGCTCCCTAGGACCCTTCTAAAAGCCCCCAGACCCTTCTAGAGAATCCCAGGTCCCCTCTAAAAGCACGCAGACCCTTCTAGAGCCTACCAGGACCCTTCTAAAATACCCCAGACCCTTCTAGAGGCACCCAGGGCCCTTCTAAAAGCCCCCAGACCCTTCTAGACCCTACCCGGATCCTTCTAAAAGCACCCAGACCCTTCTAGAGCCTCCCAGGACCCTTCTAAAATCCCTCAGACCTTTCTAGAGCCCCCCAGGACCCTTATAAAAGCCCCCACACCCTTCTAGAGCCCCCCAGGACCCTTCTAAAAGCCTCCAGACCATTCTAGAACCCCCCAGGACCCTTCTAAAAGCCCCCAGACCATTCTAGATCCTCCACGTATCCTTCTAAAAGACCCCAGACCATTCTAGAGGCCACCAGGACCCTTCTAAAAGCCGCCAGACCCTTCTAGAGCCTCCTCGGATCCTTCTAAAATCTTCCAGACCTTTGTAGAGCCTCCCAGGACCCTTCTATATGTCCCCAGACCCTTCTAGACCCTCCCCGGATCCTTCTAAAACCACCCAGACCCATCTGGATCCTCCCAGGACCCTTCTAAAATCACCCAGACCCTTCTAGAGGCCCCCAGGACCCTTCTAAAAGCCCCCAGACCCTTCTAGAGCATCCCAGGACCCTTCTGAAAGCCCCCAGACCTTTCTAGAGCCACCCAGGACCATTCTAAATGCCCCCAGACCCATCTAGAACCCCCCAGGACTCTTCTAAAAGCCTCCAGACCCTTCTAGAGGCCCCCAGGAACCTTCTGAATGCACCCAGACCCTTCTAGAGCCCCCCAGGACCTTTCTAAAAACCTCCAGACAATTCTAGAGGCTCCCAGGACCCTTTTACAAGCACCCAGACACTTCTAGAGCTCCCCAGGACCCTTCTAAAAGCCCCTAAACCCTTCTAGAGCCCCCCAGGACCCTTCTAAAAGCACCCAGACGCTTCTAGAGCCTACCAGGACCATTCTAAAAGCCCCCAGACCCTTCTAGACCCTCCCCGAATCCTTCTAAAAGCACCCAGACCCTTCTAGAGCCTACCAGGACCCTTTTAATATTCCACAGACAATTCTAGATGCCCCGAGGACCCTTCTAAAAGTACTCACACCCTTCTAGAGCACCCCAAAACCCTTTTAAAAGCACCCAGACCCTTCTAGAGCCCCCAAGGACCCTTCTAAAAGCCCCCAGACCCTTCTAGAGACACGCAGGACTCTTCTAAAAGCCCCCAGACCCTTCTAGAGCATCCCAGGAACCTTGTAAAAGACCCCAGACATTTCTAGACCTCCCGGGGACCCTTCTAAAATCAGCCAGACCCTTCTAGATGCTCCCAGTGCCCCTCTAATGGTCCCCAGACGCTTCTAGAGCCCCCAAGGACCCTTCTAAAAGCCCACAGAACCTTCTATAGCCACCCAGGACCATTCTAAAATCAGCCAGACCCTTCTAGAGCACCACAGGACCCTTCTAAAAGCCCCCAGACTCTTCTAGAGCCCCCCAGGACCCTTCTAAAAGACCCCAGATCATTCTAGAGCCCCCAGGTCTCTAATAAAAGCTACCAGACCCTTCTAGGGAAGCCCAGGGCCCCTCTAAAAGCACCCAGACCCTTCTAGACCCTCCCCGGATCTTTCTAAATGCCCCCAGACCCTTCTAGAGCACCCCAGGACCATTCTAAAAGATTCCAGACCCTTCTAGAGCCCCCAGGACCCTTCTAAAAGCCCCCAGACCCTTCTAGATCCTCCCCGTATCCTTCTAAAAGCCCCCAGACCCTTCTAGAGGCCCCCAGGACCCTTCTAAAAGCCGCCAGACCCTTCTAGAGCCTCCCCGGATCCTTCTAAAAGACCACAGACCCTTCTACATGCCCCCAGGACCCTTCTAAAAGCCTCCAGACATTTGTAGAACCCCCCAGGACCCTTCTAAACGCCCCCAGACCCTTCTTGAACCTCCCCGGATCCTTTTAAAAGTACCCAGACCCATCTGGATCCTCCCAGGACCCTTCTAAAAGAATCCAGACCCTTCTAGAGGCCCCCAGGACCATTCTAATAGCACCCAGACCCTTCTAAAGCTCCTCAGGACCCTTCTGAAAGCGCCCAGACCCTTCTAGAGCCACCCAGGACCCTTCTAAATGACCCCAGACCTTTCTAGAGGCCCCCAGGATCCTTCTAAAATCCCCCAGACCCTTCTAGAGCCCCCCAGGACCATTCTAAAAGCCTCCAGACCCTTCTACATGCCCCCAGGACCCTTCTGAGAGCCCCCAGACCCTTCTACAGCTCCCCTGGACACTTCCAAATACACCCAGACACTTCTAGCGGCCCCCAGGACACTTCTGAAAGCCCCAAACCCTTCTAGAGCTCCCCAGGACTCTTCTAAAAAGCCCCAGACCCTTCTAGAGCCCCCCAGGACCCGTCTAAAAGAACCCAGACACTTCTAGACCTACACAGGACCCTTCTAAAAGACCCAGACCCTTCTAGATCCTCCCCGGATCCTTCTAAAAGCACCCAGACCCTTCTAGAGCCTCCCCGGACCCTTCTAAAATCCCTCAGACACATCTAGAGGCCCCCAGGACCCTTCTAAAAGCCCCCAGAGACTTCTAGATGCCCCCAGGACCATTCTAAAAACCCTCACACCTTTCTAGAGCCCCCCAGGACCCTTCTAAAAGCCGCAAGACCCTTCTAGAGCCCCCCAGGACCCTTCTAAAAGCCCCCAGAACCTTCTACAGACCCGCAGGACCCTTCTAAATTCACCCAGACCCTTCTAGAGTCTCCCAGGACCCTTCTAAAAGACCCCAGACCCTTCTAGAGCTCCACAGGACCCTTCTAAAATCCCTCAGACCCTTCTAGAGGCACCCAGGGCTCCTCTAATGGTCCCCAGACCCTTCTAGAGCCACCAAGGACCCTTCTAAAAGCCCCCAGACCCTTCTAGAGACACGCAATACCATTCTAAAAGCCCCCAGACCCTTCTAGAGCCTCCCAGGACCCTTCTAAAAGCCCCCAGACCATCTTGAGCTCCCCATTACGCATCTAAAATCAACCAGAAAATTCTAGAGGCCCCCAGGGCTCCTCTAATGGTCCCCAGACCCTTCTAGAGCCACCAAGGACACATCTAAAAGCCCCCAGACCCTTCTAGAGCCTCCCAGGACCCTTCTAAAAGCCCCCAGACACTTCTAGAGCTCCCCAGGACCCTTCTAAAATCAACCAGACCCTTCTAGAGCCCCCCAGGGCCCCTCTAATTGTCCCCAGACCCTTCCAGAGCCCCCAAGGACCCTTCTAAAAGCCCCCAGAGCCTTCTAGACCCTCCCCGGATCCTTCTAATAGACCCCAGACCCTTCTAGAGCCCCCCAGGACACATCTAAAAGCCCCAGACCCTTCTACAGCACCACAGGACCTTTCTAAAAGCCCCCAGACCCTTCTAGAGCCACCCAGGACCCTTCTGAAAGCACCCAGACCTTTAAAGAGCCCCGCAGGCCCCTTCTAAAAGCTCCCAGACCCTTCTAGAGCCTCCCCGGATCCTTCTAAAATCCTCCAGACATTTGTAGAGCCCCCCAGGACCCTTCTAAAAGACCCCAGACCCTTCTAGACCATCCCCGGATCCTTCTAAAAGCTTCCAGACCCATCTAGAGCCCCCCAGGACTCATCTAAAAGCATCCAGACCCTTCTAGAGGCACCCAGGACCCTTCTGAATGCCTCCAGATCTTTCTTGACCCCCCAGGACCCATCTAAAAGCCTCCTGACCCTTCTAGAGCCCCCCAGGACCCTTCTGAAAGCCCCCAAACCCTTCTAGAGCTCCCCAGGACCCTTCTAAATGAACCCAGACACTTCTAGCGCCCCCCAGGACCCTTCTAAAATCAACCAGACCCTTCTAGAGGCCCCCAGGGCTCCTCTAATGGTCCCCAGACCCTTCTAGAGCGACCAAGGACCCTTCTAAAACCCCCCAGACCCTTCTAGAGACACGCAGGACCCTTCTAAAAGCCCCCAGACCCTTCTAGAGCCTCCCAGGACCCTTCTAAAAGCCCCCAGACACTTCTAGAGCTCCCCAGGACCCTTCTAAAATCAACCAGACCCTTCTTGAGGCCACCAGGGCTCCTCTAATGGTCCCCAGACCCTTCTAGAGCCACCAAGAACCCTTCTAAAAGCACCCAGACCCTTCTAGAGACACGCAGGACCCTTCTAAAAGCCCCCAGACCCTTCTAGAGCCTCCCAGGACCCTTCTAAAAGCCCCCAGACACTTCTAGAGCTCCCCAGGACCCTTCTAAATTCAACCAGACCCTTCTAGACGCCCCCAGGGCCCCTCTAATGGTCCCCAGACCCTTCCAGAGCCCCTAAGGACCCTTCTAAACCCCCCCAGAGCCTTCTAGACCCTCCCGGATCCTTCTAATAGACCCCAGACCCTTCTAGAGCCCCCCAGGACCCATCTAAAAGCCCCAGACCCTTCTACAGTCCCACAGGACCTTTCTAAAAGAACCCAGACCCTTCTAGAGCCACCCAGGACCCTTCTAAAAGCTCCCAGACCCTTCTAGAGCCTCCCCGGATCCTTCTAAAATCCTCCAGACATTTGTAGAGCCCCCCAGGACCCTTCTAAATGCCCCCAGACCCTTCTAGACCATCCCCGGATCCTTCTAAAAGCTCCCAGACCCATCTAGAGCCCCCCAGGACTCTTCTAAAAGCATCCAGACCCTTCTAGAGGTCCCAGGACCCTTCTGAATGCCCCCAGAACTTTCTAGACCCCCCAGGACCCATCTAAAAGCCTCCAGACCCTTCTAGAGCCCCCCAGGACCCTTCTGAAAGCCCCCAAACACTTCTAGAGCTCCCCAGGACACTTCTAAATGAACCCAGACACTTCTAGCGCCCCCCAGGACCCTTCTAAAAGCCCCCAGACCCTTCTAGAGCCCCCCAGAACCCTTCTAAAAGCACCCAGACCCTTCTAGAGCTCCCCAGGACCCTTCTAAAAGCCCCCAGACCCTTCTAGAGCCCCCCAGAACCCTTCTAAAAGCACCCAGACCCTTCTAGAGCCCCACAAGTCCCTTCTAAAAGCCACCAGACCCTTCTAGACCCTCCCCGAATCCTTCTAAAAGCACCCAGCCCCTTCTAGAGCCTCCCAGGTCCCTTCTAAAATCCCTCAGACATTTCTAGAGGCCCCCAGGACCCTTCTAAAGGCCCCCAGAGCCTTCTAGATGCCCCCAGGACCTTTCTAAAAGCCCTCACACCCTTCTAGAGCACCCCAGGACCCTTCTAAAAGGCCCCAGACCATTATAGAGCCGCCCAGGACTCTTCTAAATGCCCCCAGACCCTTAAAGAGTCTCCCAGGACCCTTCTAAAAGCCCCCAGACACTTCTAGAGCTACCCAGGACCCTTCTAAACTCCCCCAGACCCTTCTAGAGGCACCCAGGGCTCCTCTAATGGTCCCCAGACCCTTCTAGAGCCCCCAAAGACCCTTCTAAAAGCCCACGGACCCTTCCAGAGCCCCCCAGGACCCATCTAAAAGCCCCCAGACCCTTCTACAGCCCCACAGGACCATTCTAAAAGCCCCCAGACCCTTCTAGAGCCACCCAGGACCCTTCTAAAAGCACCCAGACCCTTCTAGAGCCCCGCAGGACCCTTCTAAAAGACCCCAGACCTTTCTAGAGGCCCCCTGGACCCTTCAAAAAGCCCCCAGACCCTTCTAGAGCCTCCCAGGACCATTCTAAAATCACCCAGACCCTTCTAGAGCCTCCCAGGACCCTTCTAAAAGCCCCCAGACCCTTCTAGAGACCCTACAGGACCCTTCTAAAAGCCCTCAGACCCTTCTAGAGTCTCCCAGGACCCTTCTAAAAGTCCCCAGACCCTTCTAGAGACACCCAGGACCCTTCTAAAAGACCCCAGACCATTCTAGAGCCCCCTAGGACCCTTTTCAAAGACCCCAGAGCCTTCTAGAATCCTCCAGGGACCTTCTAAAAGCCCCCAGACCCTTCTAGAGACACGCAGGACCCTTCTAAAAGCCCCCAGACCCTTCTAGATTCTCCCAGGACCCTTCTAAAAGCCCCCAGACCCTTCTAGAGCTCCTCAGGACCCCTCTGAAATCCCCCAGACCCTTCTAGAGGACCCCAGGGCTACTCTAATGGTCCCCAGACCCTTCTAGAGCCACCAAGGACTCTTCTAAAAGCACCCAGAGTATTCTAGACGTCCCCGGATCCTTCTAGTAGCCTCCAGACCATTCTAGAGCCCCCCAGGACCCTTCTAAAAGCCCCCAAACCCTTCTACAACCCCCCAGGACCCTTCTAAAAGCCCCCAGACCCTTCTAGAGCAACCCAGGACACTTCTAAAAGCCGCAGACCCTTCTAGAGCCTCCCCGGATCCTTCTAAAATCCTCCAGACATTTGTAGAGCCCCTAGGACCCTTCTAAAAGCACACGGACCCTTCTAGACCATCCCAGAATCCCTCTAAAAGCACCCAGACCCATCTGGATCCTCCCAGGACCTTTCTAAAAGCCCCCAGACCCTTCTAGATGCACCCAGGACACTTCTAAAAGCTCCCAGACCCTTCTAGAACCACCCAGGACCCTTCTGAAAGCCCCCAGACCCTTCTAGAGCCCTCCAGGATCCTTCTAAATGCCCCCAGACCCATCTAGAGCCCCCCAGGAATCTTCCAATAGACCCCAGACCCTTCTAGAGGCCCGAAGGACCCTTCTGAATGCCCCCAGACCCTTCTAGAGCCCCCTAGGACCCTTCTAAAAGCCCCCAGACCCTTCTAGAGACCCGCAGGACCATTCTAAAAGCACTCAGACCCTTCTAGAGTCTCCCAGGACCCTTCTAAAAGCACCCAGACCCTTCTAGAGCTCCCCAGGACCTATCTAAACTCCCCCAGACATTTCTAGAGCCCCCCAGGACCCTTCTAAATGTCCCCAGACCCATCTAGAGCCCCCCAGGACTCTTCTAAAAGCCTCCAGACCCTTCTAGAGACCCGCAGGACCCTTCTGAATGCCCCCAGACCTTTCTAGAGATCCCCCAGAACTATTCTAAAAGCCTCCAGACCTTTCTAGAGGCCCCCAGGACCCTTCTAAAAGCCCCCAGACCCTTCTAGAGCTCCCCAGGACCCTTCTAAAAGCCACCAGACCCTTCTAGAGGCCCCCAGGACCCTTCTAAAAGCACCCAGACCCTTCTAGAGCCCCAGAGGACCCTTCTAAAAGCCCCAAGACCCTTCTAGACCCTCCCCGAATCCTTCTAAAAGCACAGAGACCATTCTAGAGCCTCCCAGGACCCTTCTAAAATCCCCCAGACCCTTCTAGAGGCCCCTAGGACCCTTCTAAAAGCCCCCAGAGCCTTCTAGATGCCCCCCAGGACCCCTCTAAAAGCCCCCAGACCCTTCTAGAGCACCCCAGGACCTTTCTAAAAGCCCCCAGACCCTTCTAGAGACCCGCAGGACCTTTCTAAAAGCCCTCAGACACTTCTAGAGCCACCCAGGACCCTTCTAAAAGCCCCCAGACCCTTCTAGAGCCCCCCAGGACCATTCTAAACTCCCCCAGACCCTTCTAGAGTCCCCCAGGGCTCCTCTAATGGTCGCCAGACCCTTCTAGAGCCCCCAAGGACCATTCTAAAACCCCCCGACCCTTCTAGAGACAAGCAGGACTCTTCTAAAAGCCCCCAGACTCTTCTAGAGCATCCCAGGAACCTTCTAAAAGCCCCCAGACAATTCTAGACCTCCCGAGGACCATTCTAAAATACCCCAGACCCTTCTAGAGGCTCCCAGTGCCCCTCTAATGGTCCTCAGACCCTTCTAGAGCCCCCAAGGACCCTTCTAAAAGCCCCCAGACCCTTCTATAGCCACACAGGACCATTCTAAAAGCACCCAGACCCTTCTAGAGGACCCCAGGACCCTTCTAAGAGCCCCCAGACTCTACTAGAGCCCCCCAGGACCTTTCTAAAAGCCCCCAGACCTATCTAGAGGCCCCCAGGATCCTTCTAAAATCCCCCAGACCCTTCTAGAGACCCCTAGGACCCTTCTAAATGCCCCCAGACCCTTCTAGAGCACCCCAGGACCCTTCTAAAAGCATCCAGACTATTCTAGAGACCCGCAGGACCCTTCTAAAATGCCCCAGACCCTTCTAGAGGCTCCCAGTGCCCCTCTAATGGTCCTCAGACCCTTCTAGAGCCCCCAAGGACCCTTCTAAAAGACCCCAGACCATTCTAGAGCCCCCCAGGTCTCTTCTAAAAGCCCCCAGACCCTTCTAGAGAAGCCCAGGGCCCCTCTAAAAGCACCCAGACCCTTCTAGAGAAACCCAAGACTCTTCTAAAATACCCCAGACCCTTCTAGACACTACCCGGATCTTTCTAAAAGACCCCAGACCCTTCTAGAGCCCCCCAGGACCATTCTAAAAGATTCCAGACCCTAGTAGAGAAACCAGGACCCTTTTAAAAGCCCCCAGACCCTTCTAGATCCTCCCCGTATCCTTCTAGAATGACCCAGACCCTTCTAGAGGACCCCAGGACCCTTCTAAAAGCCGCCAGACCCTTCTAGAGCCTCCCCGGATCTTTCTAAAAGCACACAGACCCTTCTAGATGCCCCCAGGACCCTTCTAAAAGCCTCCAGACATTTGTACAGCCCCCCAGGACCCTTCTAAAAGCCCCCAGACCCTTCTAGAGGATCCCAGGAACCTTCTAATAGCCCCCAGACCCTTCTAAAGCCCCAAGGACCCTTCTGAAAGCCCCCAGACTCTTCTAGAGCCCCCCAGGACACTTCAAAATGCCCCCAGACAATTCTAGAGCCCCCAGGACCTTATAAAAGCCTCCAGACTTTTCTACAGGCCCGCAGGACCCTTCTGAAAGCCCCGAGACCCTTCTAGATCCGCCCAGGACCCTTCTAAAAGCTGCCAGACCATTCTAGAGCCCCCCAGGACTCTTCTAAAAGAGTCCAGACACTTCTAAAGAAGCCCAGGGCCCCTCAAAAAGCACCCAGACCCTTCTAGAGCTCCCCAGGACCCTTCTAAAACCCCTCACACCCTTCTAGAGCCCCCCAGGACCCTTCTAAAATCCCCCAGACCTTTCTAGAACCCCCCAGGACCCCTCTAAAATCCCCCTGACTGTTCTAGACCCTCCCCGGATCTTTCTAAAAGCACCCAGACCCTTCTAGAGCCTCCCAGGACCCTTCTAAAATCCATCAGACCCTTCTAGTGCCTCCCAGAACCCTTCTAAAAGCCCCCAAAGCCTTCTAGATGCCCCCAGGACGCTGTTAAAAGCACCCACACCCTTCTAGAGCACCCCAGAACCCTTCTAAAAGCCTCCAGACCCTTCTAGAGCCCCCCAGGACCCTTCTAAAAGCCTCCATTCCCTTCTAGAGGCCACCAGGACCGTTCTGAATGCCCCCAGATCCTTCTAGATCCGCCCAGGACCCTTCTAAAAGACCCCAGACCATTCTAGAGCCCCCCAGGACTCTTCTAAAAGAGTCCAGACACTTCTAAAGAAGCCCAGGGCCCCTCAAAAAGCACCCAGACCCTTCTAGAGCTCCCCAGGACCCTTCTAAAATCCCTCACACCCTTCTAGAGCCCCCCAGGACCCTTCTAAAATCCCCCAGACCTTTCTAGAACCCCCCAGGACCCCTCTAAAATCCCCCTGACTGTTCTAGACCCTCCCCGGATCTTTCTAAAAGCACCCAGACCCTTCTAGAGCCTCCCAGGACCCTTCTAAAATCCATCAGACCCTTCTAGTGCCTCCCAGAACCCTTCTAAAAGCCCCCAAAGCCTTCTAGATGCCCCCAGGACGCTGTTAAAAGCACCCACACCCTTCTAGAGCACCCCAGAACCCTTCTAAAAGCCTCCAGACCCTTCTAGAGCCCCCCAGGACCCTTCTAAAAGCCTCCATTCCCTTCTAGAGGCCACCAGGACCGTTCTGAATGCCCCCAGATCCTTCTAGATCCGCCCAGGACCCTTCTAAAAGACCCCAGACCATTCTAGAGCCCCCCAGGACTCTTCTAAAAGCCCCCAGACCCTTCTAAAGAAGCCCAGGGCCCCTCAAAAAGCACCCAGACCCTTCTAGAGCTCCCCAGGACCCTTCTAAAATCCCTCACACCCTTCTAGAGCCCCCCAGGACCCTTCTAAAATCCCCCAGACCTTTCTAGAACCCCCCAGGACCCCTCTAAAACCCCCCAGACTGTTCTAGACCCTCCCCGGATCTTTCTAAAAGCACCCAGACCCTTCTAGAGCCTACCAGGACCCTTCTAAAATCCATCAGACCCTTCTAGTGCCTCCCAGAACCCTTCTAAAAGCCTCCAGACCCTTCTAGAGCCCCCCAGGACCCTTGAAAAAGCCTCCATTCCCTTCTAGAGGCCACCAGGACCGTTCTGAATGCCCCCAGACCCTTCTAGAGCTCTCCAGGACCCTTCTAAAAGCCTCCAGACCCTTCTACATGCCCCCAGGACCCTATTGAAGGCACCCAGACCCTTCTAGAGCTCACCAGGGCCCTTCCAAATACACCCAGACACTTCTAGCGCCCCCCAGGACCCTTCTGAAAGCCCCAGACCATTCTAGAGATTCCACGTATCCTTCTAAAAGCCCCCAGAACCTTCTAGAGCCCCCCAGGACCCTTCTAAATGCCCCCAGACCCATCTAGAGCCCCCCAGGACCCTTCTAAAAGCATCCATTCCCTTCTAGAGGCCACCAGGACACTTCTGAATGCCCCCAGACCCTTCTAGAGCTCTCCAGGACCCTTCTAAAAGCCTCCAGACCCTTCTACATGCCCCCAGGACCCTATTGAAAGCACCCAGACCCTTCTAGAGCTCCCCAGGACCCTTCCAAATACACCCAGACACTTCTAGCGCCCCCCAGGACCCTTCTGAAAGCCCCAGACCCTTCTAGAGCTCCCCAGGACTCTTCTAAAAGCCCCCAGACCATTCTAGAGCATCCCAGGAGCCTTCTAAAATCCCTCAGACCCTTCTCGAGCCCTCCAGGACCCTTATAAAAGCACCCAGAGCCTTCTAGATGCACCCAGGACCCTTCTAAAAGCCCCCACACCCTTCTAGAGCCCCACCGGACCCTTCTAAATGCCTCCAGACCTTTCTAGACCCACCCAGGACCCTTCTAAAAGCCCCCAGACCCTTCTAGAGGCCCCCAGGACTCTTCTAAAAGCCGCCAGACCCTTCTAGAGGCCCCCAGGACTCTTCTAAATGCCCCCAGACCCTTCTAGAGCCCCCTAGGACCCTTCTAAAAGCACCCAGACCCTTCTAGACCCCCACAGGACCCTTCTAAAAGCCCCCAGACCCTTCTAGACCCTCCCCGGATCATTCTAAAAGCACCCAGACCCTTCTAGAGCCTCCCAGGACCCTTCTAAAATCCTTCAGACACTTCAAGAGGCCCCCAGGACCCTTCTAAAAGCCCCAGAGACTTATAGATGACCCCAGGAACCTTCTAAAAGCCCTCACACACTTCTAGAGCCCACCAGAACTATCCTAAAACCCCCCAGACCCTTCTAGAGCCCCCCAGGACCCTCCTAAAAGCCCCCAGACCCTTCTAGAGACCCGCAGGATCCATCTAAAAGCCCCCAGACCCTTCTATTATATCCCAGGACCCTTCTAAAAGCCCCCACACCCTTCTAGAGCTCAACAGGACCATTCTAATATCACCCAGACCATTCTAGATGCCCCCAGCTCCCGTCTAATGGTACCCAGACAATTCTAGAGGACCCCAAGGCCCCTCTTAAGGACCCCCGTCTCTCCTAGAAGGGTCTCGGGGCTTTTAGAAGGGCCCTGGGGGGCTCTAGAAGGGTCTGGAGGCTTTTAGAAGGGTCCTGGGGGGCTCTAGAAGGGTCTGGGATCTATTAGAGGGGTCCGGGGGGGCTCTAGAAGGGTCTGGGGGCTTTTAGAAGGGTCCTCTGAGGCTCTAGAAAGGTCTGGGGACTTTTAGAAGGGTCATGGGGGCCTCTAGAAGGGTCTGGGATCTATTAGATGGGTCCGGGGGGGCTCTAGAAGGGTCTGGAGGTTTTTAGACGGGTCCTGAGGGGCTCTAGAAGGGTCTGGTGGCTTTTAGAGGGGTCCTGCGAGGCTCTATAAGGGTCTGGGGGCTTTTAGAATGATCTGGGGAGGGTCTAGAAGGGTCTGGGGCCTTTAGAAGGGTCCTGGGGGTCTCTAGAATTGTCTGGGGGATTTCAGAATGATCCGGGGAGGGTCTAGAAGGGTCTGGGGGGCTTTAGATTGGTCCTGGGGCTCTCTAGAAGGGTCTGGGGGCTTTTAGAAGGGTCCTGGGAGGCTCTAGAAGGGTTTGGGGGCTTTTAGAATGGTCCTGGGAGGCTCTAGAAGGTTCTGGGGGCTTTTAGAAGGGTCCTGGGTGTATCTAGAAGGGTCTGGGGGCTTTTAGAAGGGTCCTGGGATGCTCTAGAAGGGTCTGGGTGCTTTTAGAAGGGTCCTGGGGGCCTCTAGAAGGGTCTGAGTGCTTTTAGAAGGGTCCTGGGGGGCTCTAGAAGGGTCTGGAAGCTTTTAGAAGGGTCCTGGGGGGCTCTAGAAGGTTCTGGGGGCTTTTAGAAAGGTCCTGGGGGGCTCTAGAATGGGCTGGGGGCTTTTAGAAGGGTCCTGGGAGGCTCTAGAAGGGTCTGGGTGCTTTTAGAAGGGTTCTGGGGTTCTCTAGAAGGGTCTGGGGACTTATAGAAGGGTCCTGGGGGCCTCTAGAAGGGTCTGGGATCTATTAGATGGGTTCGGGGTGGCTCTAGAAGGGTCTGGAGGCATTTAAAAGGGTCTTGGGTGGCTCTAGAAGGGTCTGGGGGCTTTTAGAATAATCCGGGGAGGGTCTAGAAGGGTCTGGGTTCTTTTAGAATAGTCCTGGGATGTTTTAGAAGGGTCTGGGGTCTTTTAGAATGATCAGGGGAGGGTCTAGAAGGGTCTGGGCGCTTTTAGACGGGTCCTGGGGGGCTCTAGAAGGGTCTGGGATCTATTAGAGGGGTCCGGGGGGGCTCTAGAAGGGTCTGGGGGCTTTTAGAAGGGTCCTCTGAGGCTCTAGAAAGGTCTGGGGACTTTTAGAAGGGTCATGGGGGCCTCTAGAAGGGTCTGGGATCTATTAGATGGGTCCGGGGGGGCTCTAGAAGGGTCTGGAGGTTTTTAGACGGGTCCTGGGTGTCTCTAGAAGGGTCTGGTGGCTTTTAGAGGGGTCCTGCGAGGCTCTATAAGGGTCTGGGGGCTTTTAGAATGATCTGGGGAGGGTCTAGAAGGGTCTGGGGCCTTTAGAAGGGTCCTGGGGGTCTCTAGAATTGTCTGGGGGATTTCAGAATGATCCGGGGAGGGTCTAGAAGGGTCTGGGGGGCTTTAGATTGGTCCTGGGGCTCTCTAGAAGGGTCTGGGGGCTTTTAGAAGGGTCCTGGGAGGCTCTAGAAGGGTTTGGGGGCTTTTAGAATGGTCCTGGGAGGCTCTAGAAGGTTCTGGGGGCTTTTAGAAGGGTCCTGGGTGTATCTAGAAGGGTCTGGGTGCTTTTAGAAGGGTCCTGGGGGGCTCTAGAAGGGTCTGGGTGCTTTTAGAAGGGTCCTGGGGGCCTCTAGAAGGGTCTGAGTGCTTTTAGAAGGGTCCTGGGGGGCTCTAGAAGGGTCTGGAAGCTTTTAGAAGGGTCCTGGGGGGCTCTAGAAGGTTCTGGGGGCTTTTAGAAAGGTCCTGGGGGGCTCTAGAATGGGCTGGGGGCTTTTAGAAGGGTCCTGGGAGGCTCTAGAAGGGTCTGTGTGCTTTTAGAAGGGTTCTGGGGTTCTCTAGAAGGGTCTGGGGACTTATAGAAGGGTCCTGGGGGCCTCTAGAAGGGTCTGGGATCTATTAGATGGGTTCGGGGTGGCTCTAGAAGGGTCTGGAGGCATTTAAAAGGGTCTTGGGTGGCTCTAGAAGGGTCTGGGGGCTTTTAGAATAATCCGGGGAGGGTCTAGAAGGGTCTGGGTTCTTTTAGAATAGTCCTGGGATGTTTTAGAATGGTCTGGGGTCTTTTAGAATGATCAGGGGAGGGTCTAGAAGGGTCTGGGCGCTTTTAGACGGGTCCTGGGTGGCTCTAGAAGGGTCTGGAGGCTTTTAGAGGGGTTCTGGGTGGCCCTAGAAGGGTCTGGGTTCATTTAGAAGGATCCGGGGAGGGTCTAGAAAGGTCTAGGGGCTTTTAGAAGGGTCCTGGGAGATTCTAGAAGGGTCTGGGTGCTTTTAGAATGATCCTGGGTGGCTCTAGAAGGGTCTGGGGTCCTTTAGAATGGTCCTGGGGGGCTCTAGAATGGTCTGGGGGCTATTGGAAGGGTCCTAGGGGCCTCTAGAAGGGTCTGGGGGCTTTTAGAATGATCCGGGGAGGGTCTGGAAAGGTCTGGGGGCCTTTAGAATGGTCCTGGGAGGCTCTAGAAGGGTCTGGGTGCTTGTAGAAGTGTCCTGGGAGGATCTAGAACGGTCTGGGTGCTTTTAGAAGGGTCCCGGGTTTCTCTAAAAGGGTCTGGGGGCATTTTGAAGTATCCTGGGGGCCTCTAGAAGGGTCTGGTATCTATTAGAGGGGTCCGGGGGGGCTCTAGAAGGGTCTGGGTGCTTTTAGAAGGCTCCTGGGAGGCGCTAGAAAGGTCAGGGGGCCTTTAGAATGGTCCTGGGAGGCTCTAGAAGGGTCTGGGTGCTTTTAGAAGGGACCTGGGTGGATCTAGAAGGGTCTGGGGTCTTTTAGAAGGGTCCTGGGATGCTCTAGAAGGGTCTGGAAGCTTTTAGAAGGGTCCTGGGGGGCTCTAGAAAGTTCTGGGGGTTTTCAGAAGGGTCCTGGGGGTCTCTAGAAGGGTCTGGGGGCTTTTAGAAGGGTCCTGGGGGGCTCTAGAAGGGTCTGTGTGCCTTTAGAAGGGTCCTGGGGGGCTCTAGAATGTTCTGCTGGATTTCAGAATGGTCCTGGAGTCCTCTAGAAGGGTCTGGGGGCTTTTAGAAGGGTCCTGGGGGCCTCTAGAAGGGTCTGGGTGCTTTTAGAAGGATCCGGGGAGGGTCTCGAAGGGTCTGGGTGCTTTTAGAAGGGTCCTGGGGGGCTCTAGAATAGTCTGGGAGCATTTAGAAGGGTCCGGGGGGGCTCTAGAAGGTTCTGGAGGCTTTTAGAAGGATCCGGGGAGGGTCTAGAAGGTTCTGGGGGCTTTTAGAAGGGTCCTGGGGGGCTCTAGAAGTGTCTGGGGGCTTTTAGAAGGGTCCCGGGATCCTCTAGAAGGGTCTGGGGCATTTAGAAGTATCCTGGGGGCCTCTAGAAGGGTCTGGGATCTATTAGAGGGGTCCGAGGGGGCTCTAGAATGGGCTGGGGGCTTTTAGAAGGGTCCTGGGAAGCTCTAGAATGGTCTGGGGGCTTTTATAAGGGTTCTGGGGTTCTCTAGAAGGCTTTGGGAACTTATAGAAGGGTCCTGGGGGCCTCTAGAAGGGTCTGGGATCTATTAGAGGGGTTCGGGGTGGCTCTAGAAGGGTCTGGAGGCATTTAAAAGGGTCTTGGGTGGCTCTAGAAGGGTCTGGGGTCTTTTAGAATAATCCGGGGAGGGTCTAGAAGGGTCTGGGTTCTTTTAGAATAGTCCTGGGATGTTTTAGAAGGGTCTGGGGTCTTTTAGAATGATCAGGGGAGGGTCTAGAAGGGTCTGGGCGCTTTTAGACGGGTCCTGGGTGGCTCTAGAAGGGTCTGGAGGCTTTTAGAGGGGTTCTGGGTGGCCCTAGAAGGGTCTGGGTTCATTTAGAAGGATCCGGGGAGAGTCTAGAAAGGTCTAGGGGCTTTTAGAAGGGTCCTGGGAGACTCTAGAAGGGTCTGGGGGCTTTTAGAATGATCCGGGGAGGGTCTAGAAGGGTATGGGGTCCTTTAGAATGGTCCTGGGGGGCTCTAGAATGGTCTGGGGGCTATTAGAAGGGTCCTAGGGGCCTCTAGAAGGGTCTGGGGGCTTTTAGAATGATCCGGGGAGGGTCTGGAAAGGTCTGGGGGCCTTTAGAATGGTCCTGGGAGGCTCTAGAAGGGTCTGGGTGATTGTAGAAGTGTCCTGGGAGGATCTAGAAGGGTCTGGGGTTTTTTAGAAGGGTCCTGGGTGGCTCTAGAGGGTTCTGTGTGCTTTTAGAAGTGTCCTGGGGGTCTCCAGAATCGTCTGGGGTCTTTTAGAAGGGTCCTGGGATGCTCTAGAAGGGTCTGGAAGGTTTTAGAAGGGTCCTGTTAGGCTCTAGAAGGTTCTGGGGGCTTTCAGAAGGGTCCTGGGGGTATCTAGAAGGGTCTAGGGGCTTTTAGAAGGGTCCTGGGGGGCTCTAGAAGGGTCTGTGTGCCTTTAGAAGGGTCCTGGAGGGCTATAGAATGTTCTGCTGGATTTCAGAATGGTCCTGGAGTCCTCTAGAAGGGTCTGGGGTCATTTAGAAGGATCCGGGGAGGGTCTAGAAGGGTCTGGGGGCTTTTAGAAGGGTCCTGGGGGCCTCTAGAAGCGTCTGGGGGCTTTTAGATGGGTCCTAGGGGGCTCTAGAAGGGTTAGGGGTCTTTTAGAAGGGTCCTGGGGAGCTCTAGAAGGGTCTGGGGGCTTTTAGAATGATCCGGGGACGGTCTAGAAGGGTCTGGCTTCTTTTTGAAGAATCCTAGGGGGCTCTAGAAGGGTCTGGGTGCTTTTAGAAGGATCCGGTTAGTGTCTAGAAGGGTCTGGGGGCTTTTAGAAGGGTCCTGGGTGTCTCTAGAAGGGTCTGGTTGCTTTAGAATGGTCCTTGGAGGCTCTAGAAGGGTCTGGGTGCTTTTATAAGGGTCCGGGGAGCCTCTAGAAAGGTCTGGGTGCTTTTAGAAAGGTCCTGGGGGGCTCTAGAAGGGTCTGGGGGCTTATAGAAGGGTCCTGGGGGCCACTAGAAGGGTCTGGGGCCTTTTAGAAGGGTCCTGGGGAGCTCTAGAAGGGTCTGGGTTCTTTTAGAAGGGTCCTGGGGGCCTCTAGAATGGTCTGGGGACTTTTAGAAGCGTCCTTGGGGGCTCTAGAAGTGTCTGGGGGCTTGTAGAAAGGCCCTGGTAGGCTCTAGAAGGGTCTGGGGGATTTTAGAAGGGTCCTGGGGTGCTCTAGAATGGTCTTGGGGCTTTTAGAAGGGTCCTGGGGGACTCTAGAAGGGTCTGGGGACTTTTAGAAGGGCCTTAGGGGTCTCTAGAAGGGTCTGGGTGCTTTTAGAAGGGTCCTGGGAGGCTCTAGAAGGGTCCTGGGTGGCTCTAGAAGGGTCTGGGGACTTTTATTAGGGTCCTGGGATGCTGTTGAAGTCTGGGTGCTTTTAGAAGGGTCCTGGGGGGCTCTAGAAGGTTCTGGGGGCTTTCAGAAAGGTCAAGGGGAATCTAGAAGGGTCTGGAGGCTTTTAGAAGTGTCCTGGGGGGCTCTAGAAGGGTCTGGGGGCTTTTAGAATTGTCCTGGATTGCTCTAGAATTGTCTGGGAACATTTAGAAGGGTCCTGGGGTGCTCTAGAAGGGACGGGGTGCCTTAAGAGGGGGCCTGGGGGGCTCTAGAAAGGTCTGGGGGCTTTTAGAAGGGTCCTGGGGTGCTCTAGAAGGGTCTGGGGGCTTTTAGAATGGTCCTGGAAGGCTCTAGAAGCGTCTGGGTGCTTTTAGAAGGGTCCTGGGGGCCTCTAGAAGGGTCTGAGTGCTTTTAGAATGGTCCTGGGGGGCTCTAGAATGGTCTGGGGGCTTTTAAAATGATCCGGGGAGAATATAGAAGGTTCTGGGGGCTTTTTGAAGGGTCCTGGAGGGCTCTAGAAGGGTCTGGGTGCTTTTAGAAGGGTCCCGGGTTTCTCTAAAAGGGTCTGGGGGCATTTTGAAGTATCCTGGGGGCCTCTAGAAGGGTCTGGTATCTATTAGAGGGGTCCGGGGGGGCTCTAGAAGGGTCTGGGTGCTTTTAGAAGGCTCCTGGGAGGCGCTAGAAAGGTCAGGGGGCCTTTAGAATGGTCCTGGGAGGCTCTAGAAGGGTCTGGGTGCTTTTAGAAGGGACCTGGGTGGATCTAGAAGGGTCTGGGGTCTTTTAGAAGGGTCCTGGGATGCTCTAGAAGGGTCTGGAAGCTTTTAGAAGGGTCCTGGGGGGCTCTAGAAAGTTCTGGGGGTTTTCAGAAGGGTCCTGGGGGTCTCTAGAAGGGTCTGGGGGCTTTTAGAAGGGTCCTGGGGGGCTCTAGAAGGGTCTGTGTGCCTTTAGAAGGGTCCTGGGGGGCTCTAGAATGTTCTGCTGGATTTCAGAATGGTCCTGGAGTCCTCTAGAAGGGTCTGGGGGCTTTTAGAAGGGTCCTGGGGGCCTCTAGAAGGGTCTGGGGGCTTTTAGAAGGATCCGGGGAGGGTCTCGAAGGGTCTGGGTGCTTTTAGAAGGGTCCTGGGGGGCTCTAGAATAGTCTGGGAGCATTTAGAAGGGTCCGGGGGGGCTCTAGAAGGTTCTGGAGGCTTTTAGAAGGATCCGGGGAGGGTCTAGAAGGTTCTGGGGGCTTTTAGAAGGGTCCTGGGGGGCTCTAGAAGTGTCTGGGGGCTTTTAGAAGGGTCCCGGGATCCTCTAGAAGGGTCTGGGGCATTTAGAAGTATCCTGGGGGCCTCTAGAAGGGTCTGGGATCTATTAGAGGGGTCCGAGGGGGCTCTAGAATGGGCTGGGGGCTTTTAGAAGGGTCCTGGGAAGCTCTAGAATGGTCTGGGGGCTTTTATAAGGGTTCTGGGGTTCTCTAGAAGGCTTTGGGAACTTATAGAAGGGTCCTGGGGGCCTCTAGAAGGGTCTGGGATCTATTAGAGGGGTTCGGGGTGGCTCTAGAAGGGTCTGGAGGCATTTAAAAGGGTCTTGGGTGGCTCTAGAAGGGTCTGGGGTCTTTTAGAATAATCCGGGGAGGGTCTAGAAGGGTCTGGGTTCTTTTAGAATAGTCCTGGGATGTTTTAGAAGGGTCTGGGGTCTTTTAGAATGATCAGGGGAGGGTCTAGAAGGGTCTGGGCGCTTTTAGACGGGTCCTGGGTGGCTCTAGAAGGGTCTGGAGGCTTTTAGAGGGGTTCTGGGTGGCCCTAGAAGGGTCTGGGTTCATTTAGAAGGGTCCTGGGGGGCTCTAGAAGGGTCTGGGGGCTTTCAGAAGGGTCCTGGGTGGCTCTAGAAGGGTCTGGGGGCTTTTAGAATGATCCGGGGAGGGTCTAGAAGGGTATGGGGTCCTTTAGAATGGTCCTGGGGGGCTCTAGAATGGTCTGGGGGCTATTAGAAGGGTCCTAGGGGCCTCTAGAAGGGTCTGGGGGCTTTTAGAATGATCCGGGGAGGGTCTGGAAAGGTCTGGGGGCCTTTAGAATGGTCCTGGGAGGCTCTAGAAGGGTCTGGGTGATTGTAGAAGTGTCCTGGGAGGATCTAGAAGGGTCTGGGGTTTTTTAGAAGGGTCCTGGGTGGCTCTAGAGGGTTCTGTGTGCTTTTAGAAGTGTCCTGGGGGTCTCCAGAATCGTCTGGGGTCTTTTAGAAGGGTCCTGGGATGCTCTAGAAGGGTCTGGAAGGTTTTAGAAGGGTCCTGTTAGGCTCTAGAAGGTTCTGGGGGCTTTCAGAAGGGTCCTGGGGGTATCTAGAAGGGTCTAGGGGCTTTTAGAAGGGTCCTGGGGGGCTCTAGAAGGGTCTGTGTGCCTTTAGAAGGGTCCTGGAGGGCTATAGAATGTTCTGCTGGATTTCAGAATGGTCCTGGAGTCCTCTAGAAGGGTCTGGGGTCATTTAGAAGGATCCGGGGAGGGTCTAGAAGGGTCTGGGGGCTTTTAGAAGGGTCCTGGGGGCCTCTAGAAGCGTCTGGGGGCTTTTAGATGGGTCCTAGGGGGCTCTAGAAGGGTTAGGGGTCTTTTAGAAGGGTCCTGGGGAGCTCTAGAAGGGTCTGGGGGCTTTTAGAATGATCCGGGGACGGTCTAGAAGGGTCTGGCTTCTTTTTGAAGAATCCTAGGGGGCTCTAGAAGGGTCTGGGTGCTTTTAGAAGGATCCGGTTAGTGTCTAGAAGGGTCTGGGGGCTTTTAGAAGGGTCCTGGGTGTCTCTAGAAGGGTCTGGTTGCTTTAGAATGGTCCTTGGAGGCTCTAGAAGGGTCTGGGTGCTTTTATAAGGGTCCGGGGAGCCTCTAGAAAGGTCTGGGTGCTTTTAGAAAGGTCCTGGGGGGCTCTAGAAGGGTCTGGGGGCTTATAGAAGGGTCCTGGGGGCCACTAGAAGGGTCTGGGGCCTTTTAGAAGGGTCCTGGGGAGCTCTAGAAGGGTCTGGGTTCTTTTAGAAGGGTCCTGGGGGCCTCTAGAATGGTCTGGGGACTTTTAGAAGCGTCCTTGGGGGCTCTAGAAGTGTCTGGGGGCTTGTAGAAAGGCCCTGGTAGGCTCTAGAAGGGTCTGGGGGATTTTAGAAGGGTCCTGGGGTGCTCTAGAATGGTCTTGGGGCTTTTAGAAGGGTCCTGGGGGACTCTAGAAGGGTCTGGGGACTTTTAGAAGGGCCTTAGGGGTCTCTAGAAGGGTCTGGGTGCTTTTAGAAGGGTCCTGGGAGGCTCTAGAAGGGTCCTGGGTGGCTCTAGAAGGGTCTGGGGACTTTTATTAGGGTCCTGGGATGCTGTTGAAGTCTGGGTGCTTTTAGAAGGGTCCTGGGGGGCTCTAGAAGGTTCTGGGGGCTTTCAGAAAGGTCAAGGGGAATCTAGAAGGGTCTGGAGGCTTTTAGAAGTGTCCTGGGGGGCTCTAGAAGGGTCTGGGGGCTTTTAGAATTGTCCTGGATTGCTCTAGAATTGTCTGGGAACATTTAGAAGGGTCCTGGGGTGCTCTAGAAGGGACGGGGTGCCTTAAGAGGGGGCCTGGGGGGCTCTAGAAAGGTCTGGGGGCTTTTAGAAGGGTCCTGGGGTGCTCTAGAAGGGTCTGGGGGCTTTTAGAATGGTCCTGGAAGGCTCTAGAAGCGTCTGGGTGCTTTTAGAAGGGTCCTGGGGGCCTCTAGAAGGGTCTGAGTGCTTTTAGAATGGTCCTGGGGGGCTCTAGAATGGTCTGGGGGCTTTTAAAATGATCCGGGGAGAATATAGAAGGTTCTGGGGGCTTTTTGAAGGGTCCTGGAGGGCTCTAGAAGGGTCTGGGTGCTTTTAGAAGGGTCCCGGGTTTCTCTAAAAGGGTCTGGGGGCATTTTGAAGTATCCTGGGGGCCTCTAGAAGGGTCTGGTATCTATTAGAGGGGTCCGGGGGGGCTCTAGAAGGGTCTGGGTGCTTTTAGAAGGCTCCTGGGAGGCGCTAGAAAGGTCAGGGGGCCTTTAGAATGGTCCTGGGAGGCTCTAGAAGGGTCTGGGTGCTTTTAGAAGGGACCTGGGTGGATCTAGAAGGGTCTGGGGTCTTTTAGAAGGGTCCTGGGATGCTCTAGAAGGGTCTGGAAGCTTTTAGAAGGGTCCTGGGGGGCTCTAGAAAGTTCTGGGGGTTTTCAGAAGGGTCCTGGGGGTCTCTAGAAGGGTCTGGGGGCTTTTAGAAGGGTCCTGGGGGGCTCTAGAAGGGTCTGTGTGCCTTTAGAAGGGTCCTGGGGGGCTCTAGAATGTTCTGCTGGATTTCAGAATGGTCCTGGAGTCCTCTAGAAGGGTCTGGGGGCTTTTAGAAGGGTCCTGGGGGCCTCTAGAAGGGTCTGGGGGCTTTTAGAAGAGTCCTGGGGGGCTCTAGAAGGGTCTGGGTGCTTATAGAAGGGTCCTGGGAGCCGCTAGAAGGGTCTGGGTCCTTTTAGAAGGATCCTGGGGAGCTCTAGAAGGGTCTGGGGTTTTGTAGAAGGGTCCTGGGGGGCTCTAGAAGGGTCTGGGTTCTTTTAGAAGGGTCCTGGGGGCCTCTAGAAGGGTCTGGGTGCTTTTAGAAGGGTCCGGGGAGCCTCTAGAAAGGTTTTAGAAAGGTCCTGGGGGGCTCTAGAAGTGTCTGGGGGCTTTTAGAAGGGTCCTGGGGTGCTCTAGAATGGTCTGGGGGTCTTTTAGAAGGTTCCTTGGAGGCTCTAGAAGGGTCTGGGGGCTTTTAGAAGGGTCCTGGGTGGCTCTAGAAGTGTCTCTGGGCTTTTAGAAGGGTCCTGGGGGGTCTCTAGAAGGGTCTGGGGGCTTTTAGAAGGGTCCTGGGAAGCTCTAGAATGGTCTGGGGGCTTTTAGAAGGGTCCTGGGATGCTGTAGAAGGTCTGGGTGCTTTTAGAAGGGTCCTGGGGGGCTCTAGAAGGTTCTGTGGGCTTTCAGAAAGGTCCAGGGGGCATCTAGAAGGGTCTGGAGGCTTTTAGAAGGGTCCTGGGGGGGCTCTAGAAGGGTCTGGGGGCTTTTAGAATTGTCCTGGATTGCTCTAGAATTGTCTGGGAACATTTAGAAGGGTCCTGGGGTGGTCTAGAAGGGACGGGGTGCCTTAGGAGGGGGCCTGGGGGGCTCTAGAAGGGTCTGGGGGCTTTAGAAGGGTCCTGGGGTGATCTAGAAGGGTCTGGAGACTTTTAGAATGCCCCTGGGTGTCTCTAGAAATGTCTGGGGTCTTTTAGAAGGATCCGGGGAGTGTCTAGAATTGTCTGCGGCCTTTCAGAAGGGGTCCTGGGGGGCTCTAGAAGGGTCTGGGGGCTTTTAGAAGGGTCCTGGGGGGGGGTCTAGAAGGGGTCTGGGGGCATTTAGAATGGTCCTGGAAGGCTCTAGAAGGGTCTGGGTGCTTTTAGAAGGGTCCTGGGAGCCTCTAGAAGGGTCTGGGTGCTTTTAGATGGGTCCTAGGGGGCGCTAGAAGTGTCAGGGGTCTTTTAGAAGGGTCCTGGGTGGCTCTAGAAGGGTCTGGGTGCTTTTAGAAGGATCCGGGGAGGGTCTCGAAGGGTCTGGGTGCTTTTAGAAGGGTCCTGGGGGGCTCTAGAATAGTCTGGGAGCATTTAGAAGGGTCCGGGGGGGTCTCTAGAAATGTCTGGGGTCCTTTTAGAAGGATCCGGGGAGGGTCTAGAAGGTTCTGGGGGGCTTTTAGAAGGGTCCTGGGGGGCTCTAGAAGTGTCTGGGGGCTTTTAGAAGGGTCCCGGGATCCTCTAGAAGGGTCTGGGGCATTTAGAAGTATCCTGGGGGCCTCTAGAAGGGTCTGGGATCTATTAGAGGGGTCCGAGGGGGCTCTAGAATGGGCTGGGGGCTTTTAGAAGGGTCCTGGGAGGCTCTAGAATGGTCTGGGGGCTTTTATAAGGGTTCTGGGGTTCTCTAGAAGGCTTTGGGAACTTATAGAAGGGTCCTGGGGGCCTCTAGAAGGGTCTGGGATCTATTAGAGGGGTTCGGGGTGGCTCTAGAAGGGTCTGGAGGCATTTAAAAGGGTCTTGGGTGGCTCTAGAAGGGTCTGGGGGCTTTTAGAATAATCCGGGGAGGGTCTAGAAGGGTCTGGGTTCTTTTAGAATAGTCCTGGGATGTTTTAGAAGGGTCTGGGGTCTTTTAGAATGATCAGGGGAGGGTCTAGAAGGGTCTGGGCGCTTTTAGACGGGTCCTGGGTGGCTCTAGAAGGGTCTGGAGGCTTTTAGAGGGGTTCTGGGTGGCCCTAGAAGGGTCTGGGTTCATTTAGAAGGATCCGGGGAGAGTCTAGAAAGGTCTAGGGGCTTTTAGAAGGGTCCTGGGAGACTCTAGAAGGGTCTGGGGGCTTTTAGAATGATCCGGGGAGGGTCTAGAAGGGTATGGGGTCCTTTAGAATGGTCCTGGGGGGCTCTAGAATGGTCTGGGGGCTATTAGAAGGGTCGTAGGGGCCTCTAGAAGGGTCTGGGGGCTTTTAGAATGATCCGGGGAGGGTCTGGAAAGGTCTGGGGGCCTTTAGAATGGTCCTGGGAGGCTCTAGAAGGGTCTGGGTGATTGTAGAAGTGTCCTGGGAGGATCTAGAAGGGTCTGGGGTTTTTTAGAAGGGTCCTGGGTGGCTCTAGAGGGTTCTGTGTGCTTTTAGAAGTGTCCTGGGGGTCTCCAGAATCGTCTGGGGTCTTTTAGAAGGGTCCTGGGATGCTCTAGAAGGGTCTGGAAGGTTTTAGAAGGGTCCTGTTAGGCTCTAGAAGGTTCTGGGGGCTTTCAGAAGGGTCCTGGGGGTATCTAGAAGGGTCTAGGGGCTTTTAGAAGGGTCCTGGGGGGCTCTAGAAGGGTCTGTGTGCCTTTAGAAGGGTCCTGGAGGGCTATAGAATGTTCTGCTGGATTTCAGAATGGTCCTGGAGTCCTCTAGAAGGGTCTGGGGTCATTTAGAAGGATCCGGGGAGGGTCTAGAAGGGTCTGGGGGCTTTTAGAAGGGTCCTGGGGGCCTCTAGAAGCGTCTGGGGGCTTTTAGATGGGTCCTAGGGGGCTCTAGAAGGGTTAGGGGTCTTTTAGAAGGGTCCTGGGGAGCTCTAGAAGGGTCTGGGGGCTTTTAGAATGATCCGGGGACGGTCTAGAAGGGTCTGGCTTCTTTTTGAAGAATCCTAGGGGGCTCTAGAAGGGTCTGGGTGCTTTTAGAAGGATCCGGTTAGTGTCTAGAAGGGTCTGGGGGCTTTTAGAAGGGTCCTGGGTGTCTCTAGAAGGGTCTGGTTGCTTTAGAATGGTCCTTGGAGGCTCTAGAAGGGTCTGGGTGCTTTTATAAGGGTCCGGGGAGCCTCTAGAAAGGTCTGGGTGCTTTTAGAAAGGTCCTGGGGGGCTCTAGAAGGGTCTGGGGGCTTAGAAGGGTCCTGGGGGGCTCTAGAAGGGTCTGGGGGCTTTTAGAATGGTCCTAGGGGCTCTCTAGAAGGGTCTGGGGGCTTTTAGATGGGTCCTAGTGAGCTCTAGAAGGGGTCTGGGGGCTTTTAGAAGGATCCAGGGAGGGTCTCGAAGGGTCTGGGGGCTTTTAGAAGGGTCCTGGGGTTCTCTAGAAGGGTCTGGTTGGTTTTAGAAGGGTACTGGGAGGCTCTAGAAGGGTGTGGGTTTTTTTATAAGGGTCCGGGGAGCCTCTAGAAGGGTCTAGGTGATTTTAGAAAGGTCCTGGGAGGCTCTAGATGTGTCTGGGTGCTTTTAGAAGGGTCCTGGGAGGCTCTAGAAGGGTCCTGGGTGGCTCTAGAAGGGTCTGGGGACTTTTATTAGGGTCCTGGGATGCTGTTGAAGTCTGGGTGCTTTTAGAAGGGTCCTGGGGGGCTCTAGAAGGTTCTGGGGGCTTTCAGAAAGGTCAAGGGGAATCTAGAAGGGTCTGGAGGCTTTTAGAAGTGTCCTGGGGGGCTCTAGAAGGGTCTGGGGGCTTTTAGAATTGTCCTGGATTGCTCTAGAATTGTCTGGGAACATTTAGAAGGGTCCTGGGGTGCTCTAGAAGGGACGGGGTGCCTTAAGAGGGGGCCTGGGGGGCTCTAGAAGGGTCTGGGGGCTTTTAGAAGGGTCCTGGGGTGCTCTAGAAGGGTCTGGGGGCTTTTAGAATGGTCCTGGAAGGCTCTAGAAGCGTCTGGGTGCTTTTAGAAGGGTCCTGGGGGCCTCTAGAAGGGTCTGAGTGCTTTTAGAATGGTCCTGGGGGGCTCTAGAATGGTCTGGGGGCTTTTAAAATGATCCGGGGAGAATATAGAAGGTTCTGGGGGCTTTTTGAAGGGTCCTGGAGGGCTCTAGAAGGGTCTGGGTGCTTTTAGAAGGGTCCCGGGTTTCTCTAAAAGGGTCTGGGGGCATTTTGAAGTATCCTGGGGGCCTCTAGAAGGGTCTGGTATCTATTAGAGGGGTCCGGGGGGGCTCTAGAAAGTTCTGGGGGTTTTCAGAAGGGTCCTGGGGGTCTCTAGAAGGGTCTGGGGGCTTTTAGAAGGGTCCTGGGGGGCTCTAGAAGGGTCTGTGTGCCTTTAGAAGGGTCCTGGGGGGCTCTAGAATGTTCTGCTGGTTTTCAGAATGGTCCTGGAGTCCTCTAGAAGGGTCTGGGGGCTTTTAGAAGGGTCCTGGGGGCCTCTAGAAGGGTCTGGGGGCTTTTAGAAGAGTCCTGGGGGGCTCTAGAAGGGTCTGGGTGCTTATAGAAGGGTCCTGGGAGCCGCTAGAAGGGTCTGGGTCCTTTTAGAAGGATCCTGGGGAGCTCTAGAAGGGTCTGGGGTTTTGTAGAAGGGTCCTGGGGGGCTCTAGAAGGGTCTGGGTTCTTTTAGAAGGGTCCTGGGGGCCTCTAGAAGGGTCTGGGTGCTTTTAGAAGGGTCCGGGGAGCCTCTAGAAAGGTCTGGGTGCTTTTAGAAAGGTCCTGGGGGGCTCTAGAAGGGTCTGGGGGCTTTTAGAAGGGTCCTGGGGTGCTCTAGAATGGTCTGGGGTCTTTTAGAATGTTCCTTGGAGGCTCTAGAAGGGTCTGGGGGCTTTTAGAAGGGTCCTGGGTGGCTCTAGAAGTGTCTCTGGGCTTTTAGAAGGGTCCTGGGGGTCTCTAGAAGGGTCTGGGGGCTTTTAGAAGGGTCCTGGGAAGCTCTAGAATGGTCTGGGGGCTTTTAGAAGGGTCCTGGGATGCTGTAGAAGGTCTGGGTGCTTTTAGAAGGGTCCTGGGGGGCTCTAGAAGGTTCTGTGGGCTTTCAGAAAGGTTCAGGGGGCATCTAGAAGGGTCTGGAGGCTTTTAGAAGGGTCCTGGGGGGGCTCTAGAAGGGTCTGGGGGCTTTTAGAATGGTCTTGGGGTGCTCTAGAAGTGTCTGGGAACTTTTAGAAGGGTCCTGGGGTGGTCTAGAAGGGACGGGGTGCCTTAGGAGGGGGCCTGGGGGGCTCTAGAAGGGTCTGGGGGCTTTTAGAAGGGTCCTGGGGTGATCTAGAAGGGTCTGGAGACTTTTAGAATGCCCCTGGGTGTCTCTAGAAATGTCTGGGGTCTTTTAGAAGGATCCGGGGAGTGTCTAGAATTGTCTGCGGCCTTTCAGAAGGGTCCTGGGGGGCTCTAGAAGGGTCTGGGGGCTTTTAGAAGGGTCCTGGAGGGGGTCTAGAAGGGTCTGGGGGCATTTAGAATGGTCCTGGAAGGCTCTAGAAGGGTCTGGGTGCTTTTAGAAGGGTCCTGGGAGCCTCTAGAAGGGTCTGAGTGCTTTTAGAAGGGTCCTGGGGGGCTCTAGAAGGGTCTGGGTGCTTTTAGAAGTGTCCTGGGGGGATCTAGAAGGTTCTGGGGGCTTTCAGAAAGGTCAAGGGGCATCTAGAAGGTCTGGGTGCTTTTAGAAGGGTCCTGGGGGGGCTCTAGAAGGGTCTGGGGGTTTTTAGAATTGTCCTGGGGGTGCTCTAGAATTGTCTGGGAACTTTTAGAAGGGTCCTGGGGTGCTCTAGAAGGGACGGGGTGCCTTAAGAGGGGGCCTGGGGGGCTCTAGAAGGGTCTGGGGGCTTTTAGAAGGGTGCTGGGGTGCTCTAGAAGGGTCTGGGGGGCTTTTAGAATGCCCCTGGGGGTCTCTAGAAATGTCTGGGGTCTTTTAGAAGGATCCGGGAGTGTCTAGAAGTGTCTGCGGCCTTTCAGAAGGGTCCTGGGGGGCTCTAGAAGGGTGTGGGTGCTTTTAGAAGGGTCCTGGGGGGGGGCCTAGAAGGGTCTCGGGGCTTTTAGAATGGTCCTGGGAGGCTCTAGAAGCGTCTGGGTGCTTTAGAAGGGTCCTGGGGGCCTCTAGAAGGGTCTGAGTGCTTTTAGAATGGTCCTGGGGGGCTCTAGAAGGTTCTGGGGGCTTTTTGAAGGGTACTGGTGGGCTCTAGAAGGGTCTGGGGGCTTTTAGAAGGGTCCCGGGTTTCTCTAGAAGGGTCTGGGGCATTTCGAAGTATCCTGGTTGCCCTCTAGAAGGGTCTGGGATCTATTAGAGGGGTCCGGGGGGGCTCTAGAAGGGTCTGGGGGCTTTTAGAAGGCTCCTGGGAGGCGCTAGAAGGGACTGGGGGCTTTTAGAAGGGTCCTAGGGGCCTCTAGAAGGGTCTGGGGGCTTTTAGAATGATCTGGGGAGGGTCTAGAAAGGTCTGGGGGCCTTTAGAATGGTCCTGGGAGGCTCTAGAATGGTCTGGGTGCTTTAAGAAGGGGTCCTGGGTGGCTCTAGAGGGTTCTGTGGGCTTTTAGAAGGGTCCTGGGGGTCTCCAGAAGCGTCTGGTGTCTTTTAGAAGGGTCCTGGAATGCTCTAGAAGGGTCTGGAAGCCTTTAGAAGGGTCCTGGGGGGCTCTAGAAGGTTCTGGGGGCTTTCAGAAGGGTCCTGGGGGTCTCTAGAAGGGTCTGTGTGCCTTTAGAAGGGTCCTGGGGGGCTCTAGAATGTTCTGCTGGATTTCAGAATGGTCCTGGAGTCCTCTAGAAGGGTCTGGAGGCTTTAAGAAGGGTCCTGGGAGGATCTAGAAGGGTCTGGGGTCTTTTAGAAGGGTCCTGGGGGGCTCTAGAAGGGTCTGTGTGCCTTTAGAAGGGTCCTGGGGGACTCTAGAATGTTCTGCTGTATTTCAGAATGGTCCTGGAGTCCGCTAGAAGGGTCTGGGGGCTTATTGAAGGGTCCTGGCGGGTTATAGAAGGGTCTGGGGTCTTTTAGAAGGATCCGGGGAGGGTCTAGAAGGGTCTGGGGGCTTTTAGAAGGGTCCTTGGGGGCTCTAGAAAGGTCAGGGGTCTTTTAGAAGGATCCGGGGAGGGTCTAGAAGGGTCTGGGGGCTTTTAGAAGGATCCGGGGAGTGTCTAGATGGGTCTGGGGGCTTTTAGAAGGGTCCTGGGATGCCCTAGAAGGATCTGGGTGCTTTTATAAGGGACAGGGGAGCCTCTAGAAAGGTCTGGGTGCTTTTAGAAAAGGTCCTGGGGGGCTCTAGAAGGGTCTGGGGGCTTTTAGACGGGTCCTGGGGGCCTCTAGAAGGGTCTGGGGTCTTTTATAAGGGTCCTGGAAGACTCTAGAAGGGTCTGGGGGCTTATAGAAGGGTCCTGGGGGCCGCTAGAAGGGTCTGGGTCCTTTTAGAAGGGTCCTGGGGAGCTCTAGAAGGGTCTGGGGCTTGTAGAAGGGTCCTGGTGGGCTCTAGAAGGGTCTGGGTTCTTTTAGAAGGGTCCTGGGGGCCTCTAGAAGGGTCTGGGGACTTTTAGAAGCGTCCTTGTGGGCTCTAGAAGGGTCTGGGGCTTGTAGAAAGGCCCTGGTAGGCTCTAGAAGGGTCTGGGGGCTTTTAGAAGGGTCCTGGGGTGCTCTAGAATGGTCTGGGGGCTTTTAGAAGGTTCCTTGGAGGCTCTAGAAGGGTCTGGGGGCTTTTAGAAGTGTCCTGGGTGGCTCTAGAAGTGTCTGGGTGCTTTTAGAAGGGTCCTGGGGGTCTCTAGAAGGGTCTGGGGGCTTTTAGAAGGGTCCTGGGAGGCTCTAGAAGGGTCTGGGGGCTTTTAGAAGGGTCCTGGGATGCTGTAGAAGATCTGGGTGCTTTTAGAAGGGTCCTGGGGGGCTCTAGAAGGTTCTGGGGGCTTTCAGAAAGGTCCAGGGGGCATCTAGAAGGGTCTGGAGGCTTTTAGAAGGGTCCTGGGGGGCTCTAGAAGGGTCTGGGGGCTTTTAGAATGGCCCTGGGGTGCTCTAGAAGTGTCTGGGTACTTTTAGAAGGGTCCTGGGGTGATCTAGAAGGGACGGGGTGCCTTAGGAGGGGGCCTGGGGGGCTCTAGAAGGGTCTGGGGGCTTTTAGAAGGGTCCTGGGGTGCTCTAGAAGGTTCTGGGGGCTTTTAGAATGCCCCTGGGGGTCTCTAGAAATGTCTGGGGTCTTTTAGAAGGATCCGGGGAGTGTCTAGAATTGTCTGCGGCCTTTCAGAAGGGTCCTGGGGGGCTCTAGAAGGGTCTGGGGGCTTTTAGAAGGGTCCTGGCGGGCTCTAGAAGGGTCTGGGGTCTTTTAGAAGGATCCGGGGAGGGTCTAGAAGGGTCTGGGTGCTTTTAGAAGGGTCCTGGGGGCCTCTAGAAGCGTCTGGGGGCTTTTAGATGGGTCCTAGGGGGCTCTAGAAGAGTCAGGGTTCTTTTAGAAGGGTCCTTTGGAGCTCTAGAAGGGTCTGGGGGCTTTTAGAATGATCCGGGGACGGTCTAGAAGGGTCTGGCTTCTTTTTGAAGGATCCTAGGGGGCTCTAGAAGGGTCTGGGGTCTTTTAGAAGGATCCGGGGAGAGTCTAGAAGGGTCTGGGGGCTTTTAGAATTGTCCTGGGTGTCTCTAGAAGGGTCTGGTTGCTTTTAGAAGTGTCCTGGGAGGATCTAGGAGGGTCTGGGTGCTTTTATAAGGGTCCGGGGAGCATCTAGAAAGGTCTGGGTGCTTTTAGAAAAGTCCTGGGGGGCTCTAGAAGGGTATGGGGGCTTTTAGAAGGGTCCTGGGGGCCTCTAGAAGGGTCTGGGGCCTTTTAGAAGGGTCCTGGGGTCCGCTAGAAGGGTCTGGGTGCTTTTAGAAGGGTCGTGGGGAGCTCTAGAAGGGTCTGGGGGCTTTTAGAAGGGTCCTGGGGGTCTCTAGAAGGGTCCTGGGGGCTTTTAGAAGGGTCCTGGGGTGCTCTAGAATGGTCTGGGGGCTTTTAGAAGGGTCCTTGGAGGCTCTAGAATGGTCTGGGGGCTTTTAGAAGGGTCCTGGTTGGCTCTAGAAGTGTCTGGGAGCATTTAGAAGGCTCCTGGGAGGCGCTAGAAGGGTCTGGGGGCTTTTGAAGGGTCCTGGGAGGCTCTAGAAGGGTCTGGGGGCTTTTAGAAGGGTCCTGGGATGCTGTAGAAGGTCTGGGTGCTTTTAGAAGGGTCCTGGGGTGCTCTAGAAAGTTCTGGGGGCTTTCAGAAAGGTCCAGGGGGCATCTAGAAGGGTCTGGGGGCTTTTAGAAAGGCCCTGGGGTGCTCTAGAAGGGTCTGGGGGCTTTTAGAATGCCCCTGGGGGTCTCTAGAAATGTCTGGGGTCTTTTAGAAGGATCCGGGAGTGTCTAGAAGTGTCTGCGGCCTTTCAGAAGGGTCCTGGGGGCTCTAGAAGGGTGTGGGTGCTTTTAGAAGGGTCCTGGGGGGGTCTAGAAGGGTCTGGGGGCTTTTAGAATGGTCCTGGGAGGCTCTAGAAGGGTCTGGGTGCTTTTAGAAGGGTCCTGGGGGCCTCTAGAAGGGTCTGAGTTCTTTTAGAAGGGTCCTGGGGTGCTCTAGAAGGGTCTGGGGACTTTTAGAATGATCCGGGGAGGATCTAGAAGGTTCTGGGGGCTTTTAGAAGGGTCCTGGGGGGCTCTAGAAGGATCTGGGGGCTTTTAGAAGGGTCCCGGGGGCCTCTAGAAGGGTCTGGGGTTCATTTAGAAGTATCCTGGGGGCCTCTAGAAGGGTCTGGGATCTATTAGAGGGGTCCGGGGGTCTCTAGAAGGGGTCTGGGGGCTTTTAGAAGGCTCCTGGGAGGCGCTAGAAGGGTCTGGGGTCTTTTAGAAGGGTCCTGGGTTTCTCTAGAAGGGTCTGGGGGCATTTAGAAGGGTTCCTGGGATGCTGTAGAAGGTCTGGATGCTTTTAGAATGGTCCTGGGGGGCTCTAGAAGGGTCTGTGTGCCTTAGAAGTGTCCTGGGGGGCTCTAGAATGTTCTGCTGGATTTCAGAATGGTCCTGGAGTCTCTAGAAGGGTCTGGGGTCTTTTAGAAGGATCCGGGGAGTGTCTAGAAGGGTCTGGGGGCTTTTAGAAGGGTCCTGGGGGCCTCTAGAAGCGTCTGGGGGCTTTTAGATGGGTCCTAGGGGGCTCTAGAAGGGTCAGGGTTCTTTTAGAAGGGTCCTTTGGAGCTCTAGAAGGGTCTGGGGGCTTTTAGAATGATCCGGGGACGGTCTAGAAGGGTCTGGCTTCTTTTTGAAGGATCCTAGGGGGCTCTAGAAGGGTCTGGGGTCTTTTAGAAGGATCCGGGGAGTGTCTAGAAGGGTCAGGGGGCTTTTAGAAGGGTCCTGGGTGTCTCTAGAAGGGTCTGGTTGCTTTTAGAAGTGTCCTGGGAGGATCTAGGAGGGTCTGGGTGCTTTTATAAGGGTCCGGGGAGCATCTAGAAAGGTCTGGGTGCTTTTAGAAAGGTCCTGGTTGGCTCTAGAAGGGTCTGGGGGCTTTTAGAAGGGTCCTGGGGGCCTCTAGAAGGGTCTGGGGCCTTTTAGAAGGGTCCTGGGGTCCGCTAGAAGGGTCTGGGTGCTTTTAGAAGGGTCCTGGGGAGCTCTAGAAGGGTCTGGGTGCTCTTAGAAGGGTCCTGGGGGTCTCTAGAATGGTCTGGGGGCTTTAGAAGGGTCCTGGGGTGCTCTAGAATGGTCTGGGGCTTTTAGAAGGGTCCTTGGAGGCTCTAGAAGGGTCTGGGGGCTTTTAGAAGGGTCCTGGTTGGCTCTAGAAGTGTCTGGGAGCTTTTAGAAGGCTCCTGGGAGGGCGCTAGAAGGGTCTGGGTGCTTTTTGAAGGGTCCTGGGAGGCTCTAGAAGGGTCTGGGGGCTTTTAGAAGGGTCCTGGGATGCTGTAGAAGGTCTGGGTGCTTTTAGAAGGGTCCTGGGGTGCTATAGAAGGTTCTGGGGGCTTTCAGAAAGGTCCAGGGGGCATCTAGAAGGGTCTGGGGGCTTTAGAAAGGCCCTGGGGTGCTCTAGAAGGGTCTGGGGGCTTTTAGAATGCCCCTGGGGGGTCTCTAGAAATGTCTGGGGTCTTTTAGAAGGATCCGGGGAGTGTCTAGTAGTGTCTGCGGCCTTTCAGAAGGGTCCTGGGGGGCTCTAGAAGGGTGTGGGTGCTTTTAGAAGGGTCCTGGGGGGGTCTAGAAGGGTCTGGGGGCTTTTAGAATGGTCCTGGAGGCTCTAGAAGGGTCTGGGTGCTTTTTAGAAGGGTCCTGGGGGCCTCTAGAAGGGTCTGAGTTCTTTTAGAAGGGTCCTGGGGGGCTCTAGAAGGGTCTGGGGACTTTTAGAATGATCCGGGGAGGATATAGAAGGTTCTGGGGGCTTTTAGAAGGGTCCTGGGGGGCTCTAGAAGGATCTGGGGGCTTTTAGAAGGCTCCCGGGGGCCTCTAGAAGGGTCTGGGGTTCATTTAGAAGTATCCTGGGGGCCTCTAGAAGGGTCTGGGATCTATTAGAGGGGTCCGGGGGTCTCTAGAAGGGTCTGGGGGCTTTTAGAATGCTCCTGGGAGGCGTTAGAAGGGTCTGGGGTCTTTTAGAAGGGTCCTGGGTTTCTCTAGAAGGGTCTGGGGGCTTTTAGAAGGGTCCTGGGATGCTGTAGAAGGTCTGGATTCTTTTAGAATGGTCCTGGGGGGCTCTAGAAGGTTCTGGGGGCTTTCAGAAAGGTCCAGGGGGCATCTAGAAGGGTCTGGAGGCTTTTAGAAGGGTCCTGGGTGGCTCTAGAAGGGTCTGGGGGCTTTTAGAATGGTCCTGGGGTGCTCTAGAAGGGTCTGGGAACTTTAGAAGGGTCCTGGGGTGCTCTAGAAGGGACGGGGTGCCTTAAGAGGGGGCCTGGGAGGCTCTAGAAGTATATGGGGGGCTTTTAGAAGGGTCCTGGGGTGCTCTAGAAGGGTCTGGGGGCTTTTAGAATGCCCCTGGGTGTCTCTAGAAATGTCAGGGGTCTTTTAGAAGGATCCGGGGAGTGTCTAGAAGTGTCTGCGGCCTTTCAGAAGGGTCCTGGGGGTGCTCTAGAAGGGTCTGGGTGCTTTTAGAAAGGGTCCTGTGGGGGTCTAGAAGGGTCTGTTGGCTTTTAGAATGGTCCTGGGAGGCTCTAGAAGGGTCTGGGTGCTTTTAGAAGGGTCCTGGGGGCCTCTAGAAGGGTCTGAGTGCTTTAGAAGGGTCCTGCGGGGCTCTAGAATGGTCTGGGGGCTTTTAGAATGATCCGGGGAGGATATAGAAGGTTCTGGGGGCTTTTAGAAGGGTCCTGGGGGGCTCTAGAAGGGTCTGGGGGCTTTTAGAAGGGTCCCGGGGGCCTCTAGAAGGGTCTGGGGGCATTTAGAAGTATCCTGGGGGCCTCTAGAAGGGTCTGGTATCTATTAGAGGGGGTCCGGGGGGGCTCTAGAAGGGTCTGGGGGCTTTTAGAAGGCTCCTGGGAGGCGCTAGAAGGGTCTGGGGGCTTTAGAAGAGTCCTGGGTTTCTCTAGAAGGGTCTGGGGACTTATAGAAGTGTCCTGGGGGCCTCTAGAATGGTCTGGAATCTATTAGAGGGGTTCGGGGGGGCTCTTGAAGGGTCTGGAGGCTTTTAGAAGGGTCTTGGGGGGCTCTAGAATGGTTTGTGGGCTTTTAGAATAATCCGGGGAGGTTCTAGAAGGGTCTGGGTTCTTTTAGAATAGTCCTGGGAGGTTTTAGAAGGGTTTGGGGTCTTTTAGAATGATCAGAGGAGGTTCTAGAAGGGTCTGGGCGCTTTTAGACGGGTCCTGGGGGGGTCTAGAAGGGTCTGGAGGCTTTTAGATGAGTTCTGGGGGGCCCTAGAAGGGTCTGGGTTCATTAGAGGGATCCGGGGAGGGTCTAGAAAGGTCTGGGGGCTTTTAGAAGGGTCCTGGGAGGCTCTAGAAGGGTCTGGGTGCTTTTAGAATGATCCGGGGAGGGTCTAGAAGGGTCTGGGGGCATTTAGAAGGGTCCTGGGGGGCTCTAGAATGGTCTGGAAGCTTTTAGAAGGGTCCTGGGGTCATCTAGAGGGATCTGGGAGCTTTTATAAGGGTCCTGGGGGCTCTAGAAAGGTCTGGGGGCCTTTAGAATGGTCCTGGGAGGCTCTAGAAGGGTCTGATTGCTTTTAGAAGGGTCCTGGGAGGATCTAGAATGGTCTGGGGTCTTTTAGAAGGGTCCTGGGTGGCTCTAGAGGGTTCTGGGGGCTTTTAGAAGGGTCCTGGGTGGCTCTAGAAGGGTCTGGGGGCTTTTAGAAATGTCCTGGGGTGTTCTAGAAGGATCTGGGTGCTTTTAGAAGGTTCCTGGGGGGCTCTAGAAGGTTCTGGGTGCTTTCAGAAGGGTCCTGGGGGTCTCTAGAAGGGTCTGGGGCTTTTAGAAGGGTCCTGGGGGGCTCTAGCAGGGTCTGGGTGCCTTTAGAAGGGTCCTGGGAGGGTCTAGAATGTTCTGCTGGCTTTCAGAAGGGTCCTGGGGTCCTCTAGAAGGGTCTGGGGGCTTTTAGAAGGGTCCGGGGGGGCTCTAGAAGGGTCTGGGGATTTTGGAAGGGTCCTGGGAGACTCTAGAAGGGTCTGGGGAATTTTAGAAGGGTCCGGGGACTTTTAGAAGGGTCCTGGGGTGCTCTAGAAAGGACGGGGTGCCTTAAGAAGGGCCCTGGGGTCCTCTAGAAGGGTCTGGGGGCTTTTAGAAGGGTCCTGGGGGGGTTTTGAAGGGTCTAGGGGCTTTTAGAAGTCCTGGGGGGCTCTAGAAGGGTCTGGGGGCTTTAGAATGGTCCTGGGAGGCTCTAGAATGGTCTGGGGGGTTTTAGAATGATCCAGTGACGGTCTAGAAGGGTCTGGGGCTTTTTGAAGGGTCCTGCGGGGCTCTAGAAGGGTCTGGGGGCTTTTAGAATGATCCGGGGAGGATCTAGAAGGTTCTGGGGGCTTTTAGAAGGGTCCTGGGGGCTCTAGAAGCGTCTGGGGGCTTTTAGAAGGGTCCCGGGGGCCTCTAGAAGGGTCTGGGGACATTTAGAAATATCCTGGGGGCCTCTAGAAGGGTCTGGGATCTATTAGAGGGGTCCGGGGGGGCTCTAGAAGGGTCTGGGGGCTTTTAGAAGGCTCCTGGGAGGCGCTAGAAGGGTCTGGGGTCTTTTAGAAGGGTCCTGGGTTTCTCTAGAAGGGTCTGGGGACTTATAGAAGTGTCCTGGGGGCCTCTAGAATGGTCTGGAATCTATTAGAGTGGTTCGGGGGGGCTCTTGAAGGGTCTGGAGGCTTTTAGAAGGGTATTGGGGGGCTCTAGAATGGTCTGTGGGCTTTTAGAATAATCCGGGGAGGGTCTAGAAGGGTCTGGGTTCTTTTAGAATAGTCCTGGGAGGTTTTAGAAGGGTTTGGGGTCTTTTAGAATGATTAGAGGAGGTTCTAGAAGGGTCTGGGCGCTTTTAGACGGGTCCTGGGGGGCTCTAGAAGGGTCTGGAGGCTTTTAGATGGGTTCTGGGGGGCCCTAGAAGGGTCTGGGTTCATTTAGAGGGATCCGGGGAGGGTCTAGAAAGGTCTGGGGGCTTTTAGAAGGGTCCTGGGAGGCTCTAGAAGGGTCTGGGTGCTTTTAGAATGATCCGGGGAGGGTCTAGAAGGGTCTGGGGGCATTTAGAAGGGTCCTGGGGGGCTCTAGAATGGTCTGGGGGCTTTTAGAAGGGCCTGGGGGCATCTAGAGGGATCTGGGAGCTTTTATAAGGGTCCTGGGGGGCTCTAGAAAGGTCTGGGGGCCTTTAGAATGGTCCTGGGAGGCTCTAGAAGGGTCTGGGTGCTTTTAGAAGGGTCCTGGGAGGATGTAGAATGGTCTGGGGTCTTTTAGAAGGGTAATGGGTGGCTCTAGAGGGTTCTGGGGGCTTTTAGAAGGGTCCTGGGTGGCTCTAGAAGGGTCTGGGGGCTTTTAGAAGTGTCCTGGGATGCTCTAGAAGGGTCTGGGTGCTTTTAGAAGGTTCCTGGGGGGCTCTAGAAGGTTCTGGGTGCTTTCAGAAGGGTCCTGGGGGTCTCTAGAAGGGTCTGGGGGCTTTTAGAAGGGTCCTGGGGGGCTCTAGCAGGGTCTGGGTGCCTTTAGAAGGGTCCTGGGAGGGTCTAGAATGTTCTGCTGGCTTTCAGAAGGGTCCTGGGGTCCTCTAGAAGGGTCTGGGGGCTTTTAGAAGGGTCCGGGGGGGCTCTAGAAGGGTCTGTGGATTTTGGAAGGGTCCTGGGAGGCTCTAGAAGGGTCTGGGGACTTTTAGAAGGGTCCTGGGGTGCTCTAGAAAGGACGGGGTGCCTTAAGAAGGGCCCTGGGGTCCTCTAGAAGGGTCTGGGGGCTTTTAGTAGGGTCCTGGGGGGCTCTAGAAGGGTCTAGGGGCTTTTAGAAGGGTCCTGGGGGGCTCTAGAAGGGTCTGGGGGCTTTTAGAAGGGTCCTGGGTGCCTCTAGAAGGGTCTGGGGGCTTTAGAATGGTCCTGGGAGGCTCTAGAATGGTCTGGGGTCTTTTAGAAGGATCCGGGGAGGGTCTAGAAGGGTCTGGGGGCTTTTAGAAGGGTCCTGGGGGTCTCTAGAATGGTCTGGGTGCTTTTAGAATGATCCAGTGACGGTCTAGAAGGGTCTGGGTGCTTTTTGAAGGATCCTAGGGGGCTCTAGAAGGGTCTGGGGGCTTTTAGAAGGATCCGGGGAGGGTCTAGAATGGTGTGGGGGATTTTAGAATGGTCCTGGGTGTCTCTTGAAGGGTCTGGGGGCTTTTAGAAGGGTCCTGGGAGGCTCTAGAAGGGTCTGGAGGCTTTTAGAAAGGTCCTGGGGGGCTCTAGAAGGGTCTAGAGTCTTTTAGACGCGTCCTGGGAGCTTCTAGAAGGTTTTGGGGGCTTTTAGAAGAGTCCTGGTTGGCTCTAGAAGGGTCCGGGGGCTTGTAGAAGGGTCCTGGGGGCCTCTAGAAGGGTCTGAGTGCTTTTAGAAGGGTCCTGGGGGGCTCTAGAAGGGTCTGGGGGCTTTTAGAAGGATCCGGGGAGGGTCTAGAAGGTTCTGGGGGCTTTTAGAAGGGTCCTGGGGGGCTCTAGAAGGGTCTGTGGGCTTTTAGAAGGGTCCCGGGGTCCTCTAGAAGGGTCTGGGGCATTTAGAAGTATCCTGGGGGCCTCTAGAACTGTCTGGGATGTATTAGACGGGTCCGAGGGGGCTCTAGAATGGGCTGGGGTCTTTTAGAAGGGTCCTGGGAGGCTCTAGAAGGGTCTGGGGGCTTTTAGAAGGGTTCTGGGGTTCTCTAGAAGGGTCTGGGGACTTATAGAAGGGTCCTGGGGGCCGTTAGAAGGGTCTGGGATCTATTAGATGGGTTCCGGGTGGCTCTAGAAAGGTCTGGATGCATTTAAAAGGGCCTTGGGTGGCTCTAGAAGGGTCTGGGGGCTTTTAGAATAATCCGGGGAGGGTCTAGAAGGGTCTGGGTTCTTTTAGAATAGTCCTGGGATGTTTTAGAAGGGTCTGGGGTCTTTTAGAATGATCAGGGGAGGGTCTAGAAGGGTCTGGGCGCTTTTAGACGGGTCCTGGGGGGCTCTAGAAGGGTCTGGAGGCTTTTAGAGGGGTTCTGGTTGGCCCGAGAAGGGTCTGGGGGCTTTTAGAATGATCCGGGGAGGGTCTAGAAGGGTATGGGGTCCTTTAGAATGGTCCTGGGGGGATCTAGAATGGTTTGGGGGCTTTTAGAATGGTCCTGGGGGTCTCTAGAAGGGTCTGGGGGCTTTTAGAAGGGTCCGGGGAGCCTCTAGAAAGGTCTGGGTGCTTTTAGAAAGGTCCTGGGAGGCTCTAGAAGGGTCTGGGGGCTTTTAGAAGGGTCCTGGGGGCCTCTAGAAGGGTCTGGGGCCTTTTAGAAGGGTCCTGGGGGTCTCTAGAAGGGTCTGGGGGCTTTTAGAAGGGTCCTGGGGGTCTCTAGAAGGGTCTGGGGGCTTTTAGAAGGGTCCTGGGGGTCTCTAGAAGGGTCTGGGGGCTTTTAGAAGGGTCCTGGGGTGCTCTAGAATGGTCTGGGGGCTTTTAGAAGGGTCCAGGGGTCTCTAGAAGGGTCTGGGGGTTTTAGAAGTGTCCTGGGAGGCTCTAGAAGGGTCTGGGGACTTTTAGAAGGGTCCTGGGGTGCTCTAGAAAGGACGGGGTGCCTTATGAAGGGCCCTGGGGTCCTCTAGAAGGGTCTGGGGGCTTTTAGAAGCGTCCTGGGTGGCTCTACAAGGGTCTAGGGGCTTTTAGAAGGGTCCTGGGGGGCTCTAGAAGGGTCTGGGGGCTTTTAGAAGGGTCCTGGGTGCCTCTAGAAGGGTCTGGGGGCTTTAGAATGGTCCTGGGAGGCTCTAGAATGGTCTGGGGTCTTTTAGAAGGATCCGGGGAGGGTCTAGAAGGGTCTGGGGGCTTTTAGAAGGGTCCTGGGGGGCTCTAGAATGGTCTGGGGGCTTTTAGAATGATCCAGGGACGGTCTAGAAGGGTCTGGGTGCTTTTTGAAGGATCCTAGGGGGCTCTAGAAGGGTCTGGGGTCTTTTAGAAGGATCCGGGGAGGGTCTAGAAGGGTCTGGGGTCTTTTAGAAGGGTCCTGGGTGTCTCTTGAAGGGTCTGGGGGCTTTTAGAAAGGTCCTGGGGGGCTCTAGAAGGGTCTAGAGGCTTTTAGACGCGTCCTGGGAGCTTCTAGAAGGTTTTGGGGGCTTTTAGAAGAGTCCTGGTTGGCTCTAGAAGGGTCTGGGGGCTTGTAGAAGGGTCCTGGGGGCCTCTAGAAGGGTCTTAGTGCTTTTAGAAGGGTCCTGGGGGGCTCTAGAAGGGTCTGGGGGCTTTTAGAAGGATCCGGGGAGGGTCTAGAAGGTTCTGGGGGCTTTTAGAAGGGTCCTGGGGGGCTCTAGAAGGGTCTGTGGGCTTTTAGAAGGGTCCCGGGGTCCTCTAGAAGGGTCTGGGGCATTTAGAAGTATCCTGGGGGCCTCTAGAACTGTCTGGGATGTATTAGAGGGGTCCGAGGGGGCTCTAGAATGGGCTGGGGGCTTTTAGAAGGGTCCTGGGAGGCTCTAGAAGGGTCTGGGGGCTTTTAGAAGGGTTCTGGGGTTCTCTAGAAGGGTCTGGGGACTTATAGAAGGGTCCTGGGGGCCTCTAGAAGGGTCTGGGATCTATTAGATGGGTTCGGGGTGGCTCTAGAAGGGTCTGGAGGCATTTAAAAGGCTCTTGGGTGGCTCTAGATGGGTCTGGGGGCTTTTAGAATAATCCGGGGAGGGTCTAGAAGGGTCTGGGTTCTTTTAGAATAGTTCTGGGATGTTTTAGAAGGGTCTGGGGTCTTTTAGAATGATCAGGGGAGGGTCTAGAAGAGTCTGGGCGCTTTTAGACGGGTCCTGGGGGGCTCTAGAAGGGTCTGGAGGCTTTTAGAGGGGTTCTGGTTGGCCCTAGAAGGGTCTGGGGGCTTTTAGAATGATCCGGGGAGGGTCTAGAAGGGTATGGGGTCCTTTAGAATGGTCCTGGGGGGATCTAGAATGGTCTGGGGGCTTTTAGAAGGGTCCTAGGGGCCTCTAGAAGGGTCTGGGGACTTTTAGAATGATCCGGGGAGGGTCTGGAAAGGTCTGGGGGCCTTTAGAATGGTCCTGGGAGGCTCTAGAAGGGTCTGGGTGCTTGTAGAAGTGTCCTGGGAGGATCTAGAAGGGTCTGGGTTCTTTTAGAAGGGTCCTGGGTGGCTCTAGAGGGTTCTGTGGGATTTTAGAAGGGTCCTGGGGGTCTCCAGAAGCGTCTGGGGTCTTTTAGAAGGGTCCTGGGATGCTCTAGAAGAGTCTGGAATCTTTTAGAAGGGTCCTGGGGGGCTCTAGAAGGATCTGAGGGCTTTCAGAAGGGTCCTGGGGGTCTCTAGAAGGGTCTGGGGGTTTTTAGAAGGGTCCTGGGGGGCTCTAGAAGGGTCTGTGTGCCTTTAGAAGGGTCCTGGGGGGCTCTAGAATGTTCTGCTGGATTTCAGAATGGTCCTGGAGTCCTCTAGAAGGGTCTGGGGGCTTTTAGAAGGGTCCTGGCGGGCTCTAGAAGGGTCTGGCGTCTTTCAGAAGGATCCGGGGAGGGTCTAGAAGGGTCTGGGGGCTTTTAGAAGGGTCCTGGGTGCATCTAGAAAGGTCTGGGGGCTTTTAGATGGGTCCTAGGGGGCTCTAGAAGGGTCAGGGGTCTTTTAGATGGGTCCTGGGGCCTCTAGAAGGGTCTGGGGGCTTTTAGAAGGATCCGGGGAGGGTCTAGAAGGGTCTGGGTGGTTTTAGAAGGGTCCTGGGAGGCTCTAGAATAGTCTGGGAGCATTTAGAAGGGTCCGGGGGGGCTCTAGAAGGGTCTGGAGTGTTTTAGAAGGATCCTGGGAGGCTCAAGAAGGGTCTGGGGGCTTTTAGAAGGGTCCTGGAAGGCTCTAGAAGGGTCTGGGTGCTTTTAGAAGGGTCCTGGGTGCCTCTAGAAGGGTCTGAGTGCTTTTAGAAGGGTCCTGGGGGGCTCTAGAAGGGTCTGGGGGCTTTTAGAAGGATCCGGGGAGGGTCTAGAAGGTTCTGGGGGCTTTTAGAAGGGTCCTGGGGGGCTCTAGAAGGGTCTGGGGCATTTAGAAGTATCCTGGGGGCCTCTAGAAGGGTCTGGGATCTATTAGAGGGGTCCTCGGGGGCTCTAGAATGGGCTGGGGGCTTTTAGAAGGGTCTTGGGAGGCTCTAGAAGGATCTGGGGGCTTTTAGAAGGGTTCTGGGGTTCTCTAGAAGGGTCTGGGGGCATTTAAAAGGGTCTTGGGTGGCTCTAGAAGGGTCTGGGGGCTTTTAGAATGATCCGGGGAGGGTCTAGAAGGGTATGGGGTCCTTTAGAATGGTCCTGGGAGGCTCTAGAATGGCCTGGGGGCTTTTAGAAGTGTCCTAGGGGCCTCTAGAAGGGTCTGGGGGCTTTTAGAATGATCCGGGGAGGGTCTGGAAAGGTCTGGGGGCCTTTAGAATGGTCCTGGGAGGCTCTAGGAGGGTCTGGGTGCTTGTAGAAGTGTCCTGGGAGGATCTAGAAGGGACTGGGTTCTTTTAGAAGGGTCCTGGGTATCTCTAGATGGTTCTGTGGGGTTTTAGAAGGGTCCTGGGGGTCTCCAGAAGCGTCTGGGGTCTTTTAGAAGGGTCCTGGGGGCCTCTAGAAGGGTCTGAGTGCTTTTAGAAGGGTCCTGGGGGGCTCTGGAAGGGTCTGGGGGCTTTTAGAAGGATCCGGGGAGGGTCTAGAAGGTTCTGGGGGCTTTTAGAAGGGTCCTGGGGGGCTCTAGAAGGGTCTGTGTGCCTTTAGAAGGGTCCTGGAGGGCTCTTGAATGTTCTGCTGTATTTCAGAATGGTCCTGGAGTCCTCTAGAAGGGTCTGGGGGCTTTTAGAAGGGTCCTGGGTTGCTCTAGAAGGGTCTGGGGTCTTTTAGAAGGATCCGGGGAGGGTCTAGAAGGGTCTGGGGGCTTTTAGAAGGGTCCTGGGGGCCTCTAGAAGGGTCTGGGGGCTTTCAGAAGGGTCCTGGGGACCTCTAGAAGGGTCTGGGGGCTTTTGGATGGGTCCTAGGGGGCTCTAGAAGGGTCAGGGGTCTTTTAGAAGGGTCCTGGGGAGCTCTAGAAGGGTCTGGGTGCTTTTAGAATGATCCGGGGACGGTCTAGAAGGGTCTGGCTTCTTTTTGAAGGATCCTAGAGGGCTCTAGAAGGGTCTGGGGTCTTTTAGAATGATCCGGGGAGTGTCTAGAAGGGTCTGGGGGCTTTTAGAAGGGTCCTGGGTGTCTCTAGAAGGGTCTGGTTGCTTTTAGAAGGGTCCTGGGAGGCTCTAGAAGTGTCTGGGTGCTTTTATAAGGGTCCGGAGAGCCTCTAGAAAGGTCTGGGTGCTTTTAGAAAGGTCCTGGGGGGCTCTAGAAGGGTCTGGGGGCTTTTAGAAGGGTCCTGGGGGCCTCTAGAAGGGTCTGGGGGCTTTTAGAAGGGTCGTGGGGGGCTCTAGAAGAATCTAGGGGCTTATAGAAGGGTCCTGGGGGCCGCTAGAAGGGTCTGGGGTCTTTTAGAAGGGTCCTTGGGGGCTCTAGAATGGTCTGGGGGCTTGTAGAAACGTCCTGGGCGTCTCTAGAAGGGTCTGGGTGCTTTTAGAATGGTCCTGGGGGGATCTAGAATGTTCTGGGTGCTTTCAGATAGGTCCAGGGGGCATCTAGAAGGGTCTGGAGGCTTTTAGAATGGTCCTGGGGGGCTCTAGAAGGGTCTGGGGGTTTTAGAAGGGACATGGGGTGCTCTAGAAGGGTCTGGGGACTTTTAGAAGGGTCCTGGGGGGGTCTAGAAGGGACGGGGTGCCTTAAGAGGTGGCCTGGGCGGCTCTAGAAGGGTCTGGGGGATTTTAGAAGGGTCCTGGGATGCTCTAGAAGGGTCTGGGGTCTTTTAGAAGGATCCGGGGGGTCTCTAGAAATGTCTGGGGTCTTTTAGAAGGTTCCGGGGAGTGTCTAGAAGTGTCTGCGGCCTTTTAGAATGGTCCTGGGGGGGTCTAGAAGGGTCTGGGGGCTTTTAGAAGGGTCCCGGGGGAGTCTAGAAGGGTCTGGGGGCTTTTAGAATGGTCCTGGGAGGCTCTAGAAGGGTCTGGGTGCTTTTTGAATGGTCCTGGGGGCCTCTAGAAGGTCTGAGTTCTTTTAGAAGGGGCCTGAGGGGATCTAGAAGGGTCTGGGGGCTTTTAGAATGATCCGGGGATGATCTAGAAAGTTCTGGGGGCTTTTAGAAGGGTCCTGGGGGGCTCTAGAAGGGTCTGGGGGCTTTTAGAAGGGTCCCGGGAGGCTCTTGAAGGGTCTGGGGGCATTTAGAAGTATCCTGGGGGCCTCTAGAAGGGTCTGGGATCTATTAGAGTGGTCCGGGGGGGTTCTAGAAGGGTCTGGGGGCTTTTAGAAGGCTCCTGGGAGGCTCTAGAAGGGTCTGGGGGATTTTAGAAGGGTCCTGGGATTCTCTAGAAGGGTCTGGGGACTTATAGAAGGGTCCTGGGGGCCTCTAGAAGGGTCTGGGATCTATTAGAGGGGTTCGGGGGGGGCTCTAGATGGGTCTGGAGGCTTTTGGAAGGGTCTTGGTGGGCTCTAGAAGGGTCTGGGTGCTTGTAGAAGGATCCGGGGAGGGTCTAGAAGGGTCTGGGGGCTTTTAGAAGGGTCCTGGTGGCCTCTAGAAGGGTCTGGGGGCTTTTAGATGGGTAATAGGGGGCTCTAGAAGGGTCAGGGGTCTTTTAGAAGGGTCCTGGGTAGATCTAGAAGGGTCTGGGGGCTTTTATAATGATCCGGGGACGGTCTAGAATACTCTGGCTTCTTTTTGAAGGATCCTAGGGGGCTCTAGAAGGGTCTGGGGGCTTTTAGAAGGATCCGGGGAGTGTCTAGAAGGGTCTGGGGGCTTTTAGAAGGGACCTGGGTGTTTCTAGAAGGGTCTGGGGGCTTTTAGAAGGGTCCTGGGAGGCTCTAGAAGGGTCTGGGTGCTTTTAGAAGGGTCCGGGGAGCCTCTAGAAAGGTCTGGGTGCTTTTAGAAAGGTCCTGGGGGGCTCTAGAAGGGTCTGGGGGCTTTTAGAAGGGTCCTGGGTGGCTCTAGAAGGGTCTGGGGGCTTATAGAAGGGTCCTGGGGGCCGCTAGAAGGGTCTGGGGCCTTTTAGAAGGGTCCAGGGGGGCTCTAGAAGGGTCTGGGGGCCTGTAGAAGGGTCCTGGGGGGCTCTAGAAGGGTCTGGGTTCTTTTAGAATGGTCCTGGGGGCCTCTAGAAGGGTCTGGGGACTTTTAGAAGCGTCCTTGTTGGCTCTCGAAGGGTCTGGGGGCTTGTAGATAGGCCCTGGTAGGCTCTAGAAGGGTCTGGGGGCTTTTAGAAGGGTCCTGGGGTGCTCTAGAAGGGTCTGGGGGCTTGTAGAATGGTCCTGGGAGGCTCTAGAAGGGTCTGGGGGCTTTTAGAAGGGTCCTGGGAGGCTCTAGAAGGGTCTGGGGGCTTTTAGAAGCGTCCTGGGTTGCTGTAGAAGGTCTGGGTGCTTTTAGAAGGGTCCTGGGGGGCTCTAGAAGGTTCTGGGGGCTTTCAGAAAGGTCCAGGGGGCATCTAGAAGGGTCTGGAGGCTTTTAGAAGGGTCCTGGGGGGCATCTAGAAGGGTCTGGGGGCTATTAGAATGGTCCTGGGGTGCTCTAGAAGTGTCTGGGAATTTTTAGAAGGGTCCTGGTGTGCTCTAGAAGGGACGGGGGTGCCTTAAGAGGGGGCCTGGGTGCCTCTAGAAGGGTCTGGGGGCTTTTAGAAGGGTCCTGGGGTGCTCTAGAAGGGTCTGGGGGCTTTTAGAATGCCCCTGGGGGTCTCTAGAAATGTCTGGGGTTTTTTAGAAGGATCCGGGGTGTGTCTAGAAGTGTCTGCGGCCTTTCAGAAATGTCCTGGGGGGCTCTAGAAGGGTCTGGGGGCTTTTAGAAGGGTCCTGCGGGGGTCTTGAAGGGTGGGGGCTTTTAGAATGGTCCTGGGAGGCTCTAGAAGAGTCTGGGTGCTTTTAGAAGGGTCCTGGGGTGCTCTAGAAGGGTCTGAGTGCTTTTAGAAGGGTCCTGGGTGGCTCTAGAAGGGTCTGGGTGCTTTTAGGATGGTCCCCGGCGGCCTCTAGAAGGGTCTGGGGGCATTTAGAAATATCCTGGGGGCCTCTAGAAGGGTCTGGGAACTATTAGAGGGGTTCGGGGGCGATCTAGAAGGGGTCTGGGTGCTTTTAGAAGGCTTCTGCGAGGCGCTAGAAGGGTCTGGGGGCTTTTAGAAGGGTCCTGGGTTTCTCTAGAAGGGTCTGGGGGCTTTTAGAATTGTCCTGGGGGTCTCTAGAAGGGTCTGGGAACTTTTAGAAGGGTCCTGGGGGGGTGTAGAAGGGACGGGGTGCTTTAAGAGGGGGCCTGGGTTGCTCTAGAAGGGTCTGGGGGATTTTAGAAGGGTCCTGGGGTGCTCTTGAAGGGTCTGGGGTGTTTTAGAATGCCCCTGGGGGTCTCTAGAAATGTCTGGGGTCTTTTAGAATGTTCTGGGGAGTGTCTAGAAGTGTCTGCGGCCTTTCAGAAGGGTTCTGGGGGGCTCTAGAAGGGTCTGGGGGCTTTTAGAAGGGTCCCGGGGTTCTCTAGAAGGGTCTGGGGGCTTTTAGAATGATCCGAGAAGGATCTAGAAGGGTCTGGGGGCTTTTAGAAAGGTCTTGGGGGGCTCTAGAAGGGTCTGGGGGCTTTTAGAATAATCCGGGGAGGGTCTAGAAGGGTCTGGGTTCTTTTAGAATAGTCCTGGGATGTTTTAGAAGGGTCTGGGGTCTTTTAGAATGATCAGGGGAGGGTCTAGAAGGGTCTGGGCTCTTTTAGACGGGTCCTGGGGGGCTCTAGAAGGGTCTGGCGTCTTTTAGAGGGGTTCTGGGGGGCCCTAGAAGGGTCTGGGTTCATTTAGAAGGATCCGGGGAGGGTCTAGAAAGGTCTAGGGGCTTTTAGGAGGGTCCTGGGAGGCTCTAGAAGGGTCTGGGGGCTTTTAGAATGATCAGGGGAGGGTCTAGAAGGGTCTGGGGGCCTTTAGAAGGGTCCTGGGGGGCTCTAGAATGGTCTGGGGGCTTTTAGAAGTGTCCTGGGGGCCTCTAGAAGGGTCTGGGGGCTTTTAGAATAATTCGGAGAGGGTCTAGAAAGGTCTGAGGACCTTTAGAATGGACCTGGAAGGCTCTAGAAGGGTCTGGGTGCTTTTAGAAGGGTCCTGGGAGGATCTAGAAGGGTCTGGGGGCTTTTAGAAGGGTCCTGGGTGGCTCTAGAGCGTTCTGGGGGCTTTTAGAATGGTCCTGGGTGTCTCTAGAAGGGTCTGGGTGCTTTTAGAAGGGTCCTGGGATGCTCTAGAAGGGTCTGGGTGCTTTTAGAAGGGTCCTCGGATGCTCTAGAAGGGTCTGGGGGCTTTTAGAAGGGTCCTGGGGAGGTTTGGAAGGTTCTGGGGGCTTTCAGAAGGGTCCTGGGGGTCTCTAGAAGGGTCTGGGGGCTTTTAGAAGGGTCCTGGGGGGCTCTAGAAGGGTCTGGGTGCCTTTAGAAGGGTCCTGGGGGGCTCTAGAATGTTCTGCTGGCTTTCAGAAAGGTCCTGGGGTCGTCTAGAAGGGTCTGGGGGCTTTTAGAAGGGGCCGGGGGGGCTCTAGAAGGGTCTGGGGGCTTTTAGAAGGGTCCTGGGGTGCTCTAGAAGGGTCTGGGGACTTTTAGAAGGGTCCTGGGGTGCTCTAGAAGGGACGGGGTTCCTTAAGAAGGGCCCTGGGTGCCTCTAGAAGGGTCTAGGGGCTTTTAGAAAGGGTCCTGGGGGGCTCTAGAAGGGTCTGGGGGCTTTTAGAAGGGTCCTGGGGTCCTCTAGAAGGGTCTGGGGGCTTTAGAATGGTCCTGGGAGGATCTAGAAGCGTCTGGGGTCGTTTAGAAGGATCCGGGGAGGGTCTAGAAGAGTCTATGTGCTTTTAGAAGGGTCCTGGGTGCCTCTAGAAGGGTCTGCGGGATTTTAGAAGGGTCCTGGGGGTCTCTAGAAGGGTCTGGGGGCTTTTAGAAGGGTCCTGGGAGGCTCTAGAAGGGTCTGGGTGCTTTTATAAGGGTCCGGGGAGCCTCTAGAAGGGTCTGGGTGCATTTAGAAAGGTCCTGGGGGTCTCTAGAAGTGTCTAGAGGGTTTTAGACGGGTCCTGGGGGCCTCTAGAAGGGTATGGGGGCTTTTAGAAGGGTCCTGGGTAGCTCTAGAAGGGTCTGGGGGCTTGTAGAAGGGTCCTGGGGGGCTCTAGAAGGGTCTGGGGGCTTTTAGAATTATCCGGGGACGTTCTAGACGGGTCTCTGTGCTTTTTGAAGGATATTAGAGGGCTCTAGAAGTATCTGGGTGCTTTTAGAAGGATCCGGGGAGGGTCTAGAAGGGTCTGGGTGATTTTAGAAGTGTCCTGGGGGTCTCTAGAAGGGTCTGGGGGCTTTTAGAAGGGTCCTGGGAGGCTCTAGAAAGGTCTGGGTGCTTTTATAAGCGTCCGGGGAGCCTCTAGAAGGGTCTGGGTGCTTTTAGAAAGTTCCTGGGGGGCTCTAGAAGGGTCTAGAGGCTTTTAGACAGGTCCTGGGGGCCTCTAGAAGGGTATGGGGGCTTTTAGAAGGGTCCTGGGTGGCTCTAGAAGGGTCTGGGGGCTTGTAGAAGGGTCCTGGGGGCCTCTAGAATGGTCTCGGGGCTTTTAGAAGGGTTCTGGGGGTTTCTAGATGGGTCTGGGGCCTTTTAGAAGGGTCCTGGGGAGCTCTAGAAGGGTCTGGGAACTTGTGGAAGGGTCTTGGGGGCCTCTAGAAGAGTCTGGGGGCTTATAGAAGGGTCCTGGGGGGCCTCTAGAATGGTCTGGGGGCTTGTAGAAGGGTCCTGGGGGGCTCTAGCAGGGTCTGGGGGCTTTTAGAAGGGTCCTTGTAGGCTCTAGAAGGGTCTGGGGGCTTGTAGAAAGGTCCTGGGAGGCTCAAATAAAGTCTGGGTGCTTTTATAAGGGTCCTGGGGGGCTCTAGAAGGGTCTGGGTGCTTTTAGAAGGGTCCTGGGAGGATCTAGAAGGGTCTCTGGGCTTTTAGAAGGGTCCTGGGTGGATCTAGAAGGGTCTGGGGGCTTTTAGAAGGGTCCTGGGTGTCTCTAGAAAGGTCTGGGAGCTTTTAGAATGGTCCTGGGAGGCTCTAGAAGGGTCTGGGGGCTATAAGAACTGTCCTGGGATGCTCTAGAAGGGTCTGGGGGCTTTTAGAATGGTTCTGGGATGCTCTAGAAGGTTCTGTGTGTTTTCAGAAGGGTCCAGGGGTCCTCTAGAAGGGTCTGGAGGCTTTTAGAAGGGTCCGGGGGGGCTCTAGAAGGGTCTGGGGGCTTTTAGAAGGGTCCTGGGGTGCTCTAGAAGGGTCTGGGGACTTTAAGAAGGGTCCTGGGGTGCTCTAGAAGTGACGGGGTGCCTTAAGAGGGGCCCTGGGGGGCTCTAGAAGAGTCTGGGGGCTTTTAGAAGGGTCCTGGGGTGCTCTAGAGTGGTCTGAAGGCTTTTAGAGGGGTTCTGGGGGGGCCAAGAAGGGTCTGGGTTCATTTAGAAGTATCCGGGGAGGGTCTAGAAAGGTCGGGGGGCTATTAGAAGGGTACTGGGAGGCTCTAGAAGAATCTGGGGGCTTTTAGAATGATCCGGGGAGGGTCTAGAAGGGTCTGGGGGCCTTTAGAAGGGTCCTGGGGGGCTCTAGAATGGTCTGGGGGATTTTAGAAGGGTCCTGGGGGCCTCTAGAAGGGTCTGGGGGCTTTTAGAATGATCCGGGGAGGGTCTAGAAAGGTCTGGGGGCCTTTAGAATGGTCCTGGGGGGCTCTAGAATGGTCTGGGTGCTTTTAGAAGGGTCCTGGGAGGCTCTAGAAGGGTCTGGGGGCTTTTAGAAGAGTCCTGGGTGGCTCTAGAGGGTTCTGGGGGCTTTTAGAAGGGTCGTAGGGGTCTCTAGAAGGGTCTGGGGTCTTTTAGAAGGGTCCTGGGGGGCTCTAGAAGGGTCTGGGTGCTTTTAGAAGGGTCCGGGGGGGCTCTAGAAGGGTCTGGGGAATTTTTGAAGGGTCCTCGGATTCTCTAGAAGGGTCTGGGGCCTTTTAGAAGGGTCCTGGAGGGCTCTAGAATGTTCTGGGTGCTTTCAGAAGGGTCCTGGGGGTCTCTAGAAGGGTTTGGGGGCTTTTAGAAGGGTCCTGGGGGGCTCTAGAAGGGTCTGGGTGCCTTTGGAAGGGTCCTGGGTGACTCTAGAATATTCTGCTGGATTTCAGAAGTGTCCTGGGGTCCTCTAGAAGGGTCTGGGTGCTTTTAGAATTGTCCTGGAGGGCTCTAGAAGGTTCTGGGGGCTTTCAGAAGGGTTCTGGGGGTCTCTAGAAGGGTCTGGGCGCTTTTAGAAGGGTCCTGGGGGGCTCTAGAAGGGTCTGGGGACTTTTAGAAGGGTCCTGGTGTGCTCTAGAAGGGACGGGGTTCCCTAAGAAGAGCCCTGGGTGCCTCTTGAAGGGTCTGGGGGCATTTAGAAGGGTCCTGGGTGCCTCTAGAAGGGTCTAGGGGCTTTTAGAAGGGTACTGGGGGGCTCTAGAAGGGTCTGGGGGCTTTTAGAATGATCCTGGGGGGCTCTAGAAGAGTCTGTTGTCTTTTCGAAGGATCCGGGGAGGGTCTAGAAGGGTCTGGGGGCTTTTAGAATGGTCCTAGGGGCCTCTAGAAGGGTCTGGGGGCTTTTAGATGGGTCCTAGGGGGCTCTAGAATGGTCTGGGGGATTTTAGAAGGGTCCTGGGGGCCTCTAGAAGGGTCTGGGGGCTTTTAGAATGATCCGGGGAGGGTCTAGAAAGGTCTGGGGGCCTTTAGAATGGTCCTGGGGGGCTCTAGAAGGGTCTGGGTGCTTTTAGAAGGGTCCTGGGAGGCTCTAGAAGGGTCTGGGGGCTTTTAGAAGAGTCCTGGGTGGCTCTAGAGGGTTCTGGGGGTTTTTAGAAGGGTCCTAGGGGCCTCTAGAAGGGTCTGGGTGCTTTTAGAAGGGTCCTGGGAGGCTCTAGAAGGGTCTGGGAGCTTTCAGAAGGGTCCTCGGATGCTCTAGAAGGGTCTGGGTGCTTTTAGAAGGGTCCTGGGGTGCTCTAGAATGTTCTGGGGGCTTTTAGAAGGGTCCTGGGGGGCTCTAGAAGGGTCTGGGTGCTTTTAGAAGGGTCCGGGGGGGCTCTAGAAGGGTATGGGGAATTTTTGAAGGGTCCTCGGATTCTCTAGAAGGGTCTGGGGCCTTTTAGAAGGGTCCTGGAGGGCTCTAGAATGTTCTGGGTGCTTTCAGAAGGGTCCTGGGGGTCTCTAGAAGGGTTTGGGGTCTTTTAGAAGGGTCCTGGGGGGCTCTAGAAGGGTCTGGGTGCCTTTGGAAGGGTCCTGGGTGACTCTAGAATGTTCTGCTGGATTTCAGAAGTGTCCTGGGGTCCTCTAGAAGGGTCTGGGTGCTTTTAGAATTGTCCTGGAGGGCTCTAGAAGGTTCTGGGGGCTTTCAGAAGGGTTCTGGGGGTCTCTAGAAGGGTCTGGGCGCTTTTAGAAGGGTCCTGGGGGGCTCTAGAAGGGTCTGGGGACTTTTAGAAGGGTCCTGGTGTGCTCTAGAAGGGACGGGGTTCCCTAAGAGGGGCCCTGGGTGCCTCTTGAAGGGTCTGGGGGCATTTAGAAGGGTCCTGGGTGCCTCTAGAAGGGTCTAGGGGCTTTTAGAAGGGTACTGGGGGGCTCTAGAAGGGTCTGGGGGCTTTTAGAATGATCCTGGGGGGCTCTAGAAGAGTCTGTTGTCTTTTCGAAGGATCCGGGGAGGGTCTAGAAGGGTCTGGGGGCTTTTAGAATGGTCCTAGGGGCCTCTAGAAGGGTCTGGGGGCTTTTAGATGGGTCCTAGGGGGCTCTAGAATGGTCTGGGGGCTTTTAGAATGATCCTGGGGGGCTCTAGAAGGGTCTGGGGGCTTTTAGAATGATCCTGGGACGGTCTAGAAAGGTCTGGGTGCTTTCTGAAGGATCCTAGGGGGCTCTAGAAGAATCTGGGGACTTTTAGAAGGATCCGGGGAGGGTCTAGAAGGGTCTGGGGGCTTTTAGAAGGGTCCTGGGGTTCTCTAGAAGGGTCTGGTTGCTTTTAGAAGGGTACTGGGAGGCTCTAGAAGGGTCGGGGTGCTTTTATAAGGGTCCGGGGAGCCTCTAGAAGGGTCTAGGTGCTTTTAGAAGGGTCCTGGGTTTCTCTAGAAGGGTCTGGGGGCTTGTAGAAGGGTCCTGGGGGGCTCTAGAAGGGTCTGGGGGCTTTTAGAAGGGTCCTGGGGGCCTCTAGAATGGTCTGGGGGCTTTTAGAAGGGTCCTGGGCGGCTCTAGTAATGTCTAGAGGCTTTTAGAAGGGTCCTGGGGGCCTCTAGAAGGGTCTGTGGGCGTTTAGAAGGGACCTGTGAGGCTCTGGAAGGGTCTGGGTTCTTTTATAAGGGTCCTGGGGGCCTCTAGAAGGGTCTGGGGGCTTTTACAAGGGTCCGGGGGGGCTCTAGAAGGGTCTGGGGACTTTTAGAAGGGTCCTGGTGACCTCTAGACGGGTCTGGGGGCTATTAGAAGGGTCCTCGGGGGCTCTAGAATGTTCTGGGTGCTTGTAGAAGGGTCCTAGGGGGGTCTAGACCGGTCTGGGGGCTTTTAGAAGGGTCCTGGGTGTCTCTAGAAGGGTCTGGGTGCTTTTAAATGGGTCCTAGGGGGCTCTAGAAGGGTCAGGGTGCTTTTAGAATGATCCTGGTGGGCTCTAGAAGGGTCTGGGGGCTTTTAGAATGATCCGGGGACGGTCTAGAAGGGTCTGGGTGCTTTTTGAAGGATCCTAGGGGGCTCTAGAAGGGTCTGGGGGCTTTTAGAAGGATCCAGCGAGGGTCTAGAAGGGTCTGGGGGCTTTTAGAAGGGTCCTGGTTGGCTCTAGAATGGTCTCGGGACTTATAGAAGGGTCCTGGGGGCCTCTAGAAAGGTCTGGGTGCTTTTAGAATGGTCCTGGGGGGCTCTAGAAGGGTCTGGGTGCTTTTAGAATGGTCCTGGGTGGCTCTAGAATGGTCTGGGGGCTTTTAGATGGGTCCTGGGTGTCTCTAGAAGGTTCTGGGGGCTTTTAGAAGGGTCCTGGTGGTCTCTAGAAGGGTCTGGAGGCTTTTAGAAGGGTCCTGGGAAGATCTAGAAGGGTATGGGTGCTTTTAGAAGGATCCGGGGAGGGTCTAGAAGGGTCTGGGGGATTTTAGAAGGGTCCTGGTTGGCTCTAGAAGGGTCTCGGGACTTATAGAAGGGTCCTGGGGGCCTCTAGAAGGGTCTGGGGGCTTTTAGAATGGTCCTGAGGGGCTCTAGAAGGGTCTGGGTTCTTTTAGATGAGTCCAGGGTGCCTCTAGAAGGGTCTGTTGGCTTTTAGATGGGTCCTGGGTGTCTCTAGAAGGGTCTGGGGGCTTTTAGAGGGGTCCTGGGGGGCTCTAGAAGGGTCTGCGGGCATTTAGAATGGTCCTGGGAGGCTCTAGAAGGGTCTGGGTGCTTTTAGAAGGGTCCTGTGGGGCTCTAGAAGGGTCTAGAGGCTTTTAGAAGGGTCCTGGGTGCCTCTAGAAGGGTCTGGCGGCGTTCAGAATGGTCCTGGGAGGCTCTGGAAGGGTCTGGGTGCTTTTATAAGGGTCCTGGGCGCCTCTCTAAGTGTCTGGGGGTTTTTACAAGGGTCCGGGGCGGCTCTAGAAGGGTCTGGGGACTTTTAGAAGGGTCCTGGTGGCCTCTAGACAAGTCTGGGGGCTATTAGAAGGGTCCTGGGTGCCTCTAGAAGGGTCTGGGGGCTTTTACAAGGGTCGGGGGGGGGCTAGAAGGGTCTGGGGTCTTTTAGAAGGGTCCTGGGTGGCTCTAGAAGGACCTGGGTGCTATTAGAAGGGTCCTGGGGGGCTCTAGAATTTTCTGGGTGCTTTTAGAAGGGTCCTGGGGGGGTCTAGACCGGTCTGGGTGCTTTTAGAATGGTCCTGTGGGGCTCTAGAAGGTTCTGGGTGCTTTTAGATGGGTCCTAGGTGGCTCTAGAAGGGTCAGGGGGCTTTTAGAATGGTCCTGGAAGGGTCTAGAAGGGTCTGGGTGCTTTCAGAATGGTCCTGGGGGTCTCTAGAAGGGTCTGGGTGCTTTTAGAAGGGTCCTGGGGGCCTCTAGAAGGGTCTAGTGGCTTTTAAAAGGGTCCGGGGGAGCTCTAGAAGGGTCTGGGGGCTTTTAGAAGGGTCCTGGGGTGCTCTAGAATGGTCTGGGGGCTTTTAGAAGGGTCCTGGGATGCTCTAGAAGGGACGGGGCTGCTTAAGAGGGGCCCTGGGGCCTCTAGAAGAGTCTGGGGGCTTTTAGAAGGGTCCTGGGGGGCTCTAGAAGGGTCTGGAAGTTTTTAGAAGGGTCCTTGGGGGCTCTAGAATGGTCTGGGTCCTTTGTACTTAGCTGGCAGGGGAGACACCCTTATCAAGCAGGTGCTTTTCCCAGATCAGGCTCATCCTTTGCACTCCGGGTGTGCTGAACCCTGCGAATTCCCCAAATGTGCAAAATGAAAATTTTTGCTCTAGAAGCACCCAGACCCTTCTAGAGCCCCCCAGGAACCTTCTAAAAGCACCCAGACACGTCTAGAGCCCCCAGGAACATTCTAAAATCCCCCAGACCCTTTTAGAGCCCCCAGTGTGCTTCTCAAAGCCCCCGGACTTTCTAGAGCCCCCCAAAACCTTATAAAGGCCCCCAAAATCTTATAAAGCCCCCCAGGCCCTACTAAACCCCCTTAGGACCCTTCTACAATACCCTAGACCCTTCTAGAGCCACCGAGGACCCTTCTAAAAGACCCCAGACCCTTCCGGAGCCCCTTAGGAACCTTTTTAGAGACCCTAGACCCTCCTAGATCCTTCAAGGACTCTTCTAAAAGCCCCCAGATACTTCTAGGGGTTAGAGGCAGGGTTAGGGTTAGGGTTAGGGTTAGGGTTAGGGTTAGGGTTAGGGTTAGGTTTAGGGTTAGGGTTAGGGTTAGGGTTAGGGTTAGGGTTAGGGTTAGGGTTAGGGTTAGGATTAGGGTTAGAGTTAGGGTTAGGGTTAGGGTTAGGGTTAGAGTTAGGGTTAGGGTTAGGTTTAGTGTTAGGGTTAGGGTTAGGGTTAGGGTTAGAGTTAGGGTTAGGGTAAGGGTTAGGTTTAGGGTTAGGGTTAGAGTTAGGGTTAGGATTAGGGTTAGAGTTAGGGTTAGGGTTAGGGTTAGAGTTAGGATTAGGTTTAGGGTTAGGGTTAGGGTTAGAGTTAGGGTTAGGGTTAGGGATAGGGTTAGGAACCATTTTAGCCCTACAGGACCCATCTAAAAGCACTCAGACCATTCAACATCCCCTCAGGACCCTCCTAACTGTCCCCAGATCCTTCTAGAGCCGACCAGGACCCTTCTAAAAGACCCAGACCCTTCTAGAGCCCCCCAGGACCATTCTAAAAGCCCCCAGACCCTTCTAGAGCCCCCCAGGACCCTTCTAATAGACCCCAGAGCCTTCTAGATGCCCCCAGGACGCTTCTAAAAGCCCTAACACCCTTCTAGAGCCCCCCAGGACCCTTCTAAAAGCCCCCAGACACTTCTAGAGCTCCTCAGGACCCTTCTAAAATCCCCCAGACCCTTCTAGAGCCCCCCAGGGCACCTCTAATGGTCCCCAGACCCTTCTAGAGCCCCCAAGGACCCTTCTAAAAGCCCCCAGAGCCTTATAGAGCCTCCCAGGTCCATTCTAAAACCCCCAAGACAATTCTAGAGCTACCCAGGACCCTTCTAAAATCCCCCAGACCCTTCTAGGGGACCCCAGTGCCCCTCTAATGGTCCCCAGACCCTTCTAGACCCCCCAGGACCTTTCTAAAAGCCTCCAGACCCTTCTAGAGGCCCCCATGACCGTTATGAAAGCCCCCAGACCCTTCTAGAGCTCCCCAGGACCCTTCTAAATGCACCCAGACATTTCTAGCGCCCCCCATGACCCTTCTAATAGACCCCAGACCCATCTAGAGCTACCTAGGACCCTTCTAAAAGCCCCCAGACCCTTCTAGAGCCCCCCAGGACCCTTCTAAAAGCACCCAGACCCTTCTAGAGCCCCACAGGACCCTTCTAAAAGCCACCAGACTCTTCTAGACCCCCCCCCAAATCCTTCCAAAAGCACCCAGACCCTTCTAGAGACACGCAGGACCCTTCTAATAGCCCCCAGACCCTTCTAGAGCCTCCCAGGACCATTCTAAAAGCCCCCAGACAATTCTAGAGCTTCCCAGGACCCTTCTAAAATCCCCCAGACCCTTCTAGAGGACCCCAGTGCCCCTCTAGTGGTCCCCAGACCCTTCTAGAGCCCCCATGGACCCTTCTGAAAGCCCCCAGAGCCTTCTAGACCCTCCCCGGATCCTTCTAATAGTCACCAGACCGTTCTAGACCCCCCCCAGGACCCTTCTAAAAGCCCCCAGACCCTTCTAGAGCCTCCCAGGACCCTTCTGAAAACACTCGGACCCTTCTAGAGCCCCCCAGGACCCATCTAAAATCCCCCAGACCCTTCTACAGACCCACAGGACCATTCTAAAAGCCCCCAGACCCTTCTAGAGCCCCCAGGACCCATCTAAAAGCACCCAGACCGTTCTACATCCCCACAGAACCCTTCTAAAAGCCCCCAGACCCTTCTAGAGCCACCCAGGTCCATTCTAAAAGCACCCAGACCCTTCTAGATGCACCCAGGACCCTTCTAAAAGAACCCAGACCCTTCTAGAGCCCCGCAGGACCCTTCTAAAAGCACCCAGACCCTTCTAGAGCCTCCCCGGATCCTTCTAAAATCCTCCAGACATTTGTAGAGCCCCCCAGGACCCTTCTAAAAGCACCCAGACCATTCTAGACCATTCCCGGATCATTCTAAAAGCACCCAGACCCATCTAGAGCCACCCAGGACTCTTCTAAAACTCTCCAGACCCTACTAGAGGCCCCCAGGACCCTTCTGAATGCCCCCAGACCCTTCTAGACCCCCCAGGACCCTTCTAAAAGCCTCCAGACCCTTCTAGAGGACCCCAGGACCGTTATGAAAGCCCCCAGACCCTTCTAGAGCTACCCAGGACCCTTCTAAATGCACCCAGACATTTCTAGCGCCCCCCATGACCCTTCTAATAGACCCCAGACCCATCTAGATCTCCCTAGGACCCTTCTAAAAGCCCCCAGACCCTTCTAGAGCCCCCCAGGACCCTTCTAAAAGCACCCAGACCCTTCTAGAGCCCCACAGGACCCTTCTAAAAGCCACCAGAGCCTTCTAGACCCTCCCGGAATCCTTCTAAAAGCACCCAGACCCTTCTAGAGACACGCAGGACCCTTCTAAAAGACCCAAGACCCTTCTAGAGCCTCCCAGGACTATTCTAAAAGCACCCAGACAATTCTAGAGCTCCCCAGGACCCTTCTAAAACCCCCCAGACCCTTCTAGAGGACCCCAGTGCCCCTCTAATGGTCCCCAGACCCTTCTAGAGCCCCCATGGACCCTTCTGAAAGCCCCCAGAGCCTTCTAGACCCTCCCCGGATCCTTCTAAAAGCCCCCAGACCCTTCTAGAGCCCCCCAGGACCCTTCTAAAAGACCCCTGACCCTTCTAGAGCCTCCTAGGACCTATCTAAAAGCACCCAGACCCTTCTAGAGGCCCCCAGGACCCTTCTAAAAGACCCCAGACCAATCTAGACCCTCCCCGGATCCTTCTAAAAGACCCCAGACCCTTCTAGAGCCTCCCAGGACCATTCTAAAGCCCCCAGACCGTTCTAGAGACACCCAGGACCCTTATAAAAGCCCAAAGACACTTCTAGAGCCCGCCAGGACCATTCTAAAAGCCCCTAGACCCTTCTAGAGCCCCCCAGGACCCTTCTAAAAGCCCCCATACCCTTCTAGAGGCCCCCAGGGTCCCTCTTAAGGCACCCCGTCCCTTCTAGAGCACCCCAGGACCCTTCTAAAAGTCCCCAGACCCTTCTAGAGCTCCCCAGGACCCTTCTAAAAGCCAACAGACCCTTCTAGAGGCACCCAGGACCCTTCTAAAAGCACCCAGACCCTTCTAGAGCCCCACAGGACCCTTCTAAAAGCCACCAGACCCTTCTAGACCCTCCCCGAATCCTTCTAAAAGCAACCAGACCCTTCTAGAGCCTCCCAGGACCCTTTTTAAAACCCTCAGACACTTCTAGAGGCCCCCAGGACCATTCTAAAAGCCATCAGAGTCTTCGAGATGCCCGCAGGACCCTTCTAAAAGACCTCACACCCTTCTAGAGCCACCCAGGACCCTTCTAAAAGAACCCAGACCATTCTAGAGACCCGCAGGACCCTTCTAAAAGCACTCAGACCCTTCTAGAGTCTCCCAGGACCATTCTAAAAGCACCCAGACCCTTCTAGAGCCTCACAGGACCCTTCTAAATGTCCCCAGACCCAACTAGAGCCCCCCAGGACTCTTCTAAAAGCATCCAGACCCTTCTAGAGGCACCCAGGACCCTTCTGAATGCGCCCAGACCCTTCTAGAGCCCCCCAGAACTCTTCTAAAAGCCTCCAGACCCTTCTAGAGGCCCCCAGGACCCTTCTGAAAGCCCCCAGACCCTTCTAGAGCTCCCCAGGACCCTTCTAAATGCACCCAGACACTTTTAGCGCCCCCCAGGACCCTTCTAAAAGACCCCAGACCCTTCTAGAGCTTCCCAGGACCCTTCTAAAAGCACCCAGACCCTTCTAGAGCCCCACAGGACCCTTCTAAATGCCCCCAGACTCTTCTAGACCCTCCCCGAATCCTTCTAAAAGCACCAAGACCATTCCAGAGCCTCCCAGGACCCTTCTAAAATGCCTCAGACACTTCTAGAGGCCCCCAGGACCCTTCTAAAAGTCCCCAGAGCCTTCTAGATGCCCCCAGGACCCTTCTAAAAGCCCTCACACCCTTCTAGAGCACCCCAGGACCCTTCTAAAAGCCCCCAGACCCTTCTAGAGCCCCCCAGGACCCTTCTAAAAGCCCCCTGACCCTTCTAGAGACCCGCAGGACCCTTCTAAATGCCCCCAGACCATTCTAGAGTCGCCCAGGACCCTTCTAAACGCCCCCAGACCCTTCTAGAGCTCCTCAGGACCCTTCTAAAATACCCCAGACCCTTCTAGAGGCCCCCAGGGCTCCTCTAGTGGTCCCCACACCCTTCTAGAGCCCCCAAGGACCCTTCTAAAAGCCCCCAGACCATTCTAGAGACACGCAGGACTCTTCTAAAAGCCCCCAGACCCTTCTAGAGCCTCCCAGGACCTTTCTAAAAGCCTCCAGACAATTCTAGACCTCCCGAGGAACCTTCTAAAATCACCCAGACGCTTCTAGAGGCTCCCAGTGGCCCTCTAATGGTCCCCAGACCCTTCTAGAGCCCCCAAGGACCCTTCTAAAAGCCCCCAGACCCTTCTATAGCCACCTAGGACGATTCTAAAAGCACCCAGACCCTTCTAGAGTCCCCCAGGACCCTTCTACAAGCCCCCAGACCCTTCTAGAGCCCCCCAGGACCCTTCTAAATGCCTCCAGACCCTTATAGAGCCCCCCAGGACCCTTCTAAAAGCATCCAGACTATTCTAGAGGACCGCAGGACCCTTCTAAAATCCCCCAGACCCTTCTAGATCCTCCCCGTATCCTTCTAAATGCCCCCAGACCCTTCTAGAGGACCCCAGGACCCTTCTAAAAGCCGCCAGACCCTTCTAGAGCCTCCCCGATCCTTCTAAAGGCACATAGACCCTTCTAGATGCACCCAGGACCATTCTAAAACCTTCCAGACATTTGTAGAGCCGCCCAGGACCCTTCTAAACGCCCCCAGACCCTTCTAGAACCTCCCCGGATCCTTCTAAAAGTACCCAGACCCATCTGGATCCTACCAGGACCCTTCTAAAAGACCCCAGACCCTTCTAGAGGCCCCAAGAACCATTCTAATAGCCCCCAGACCCTTCTAGAGCCCCTCAGGACCCTTCTGAAAGGCCCCAGACCCTTCTAGAGCACCCAAGGACCCTTCTAAATGCCCCCAGACCATTCTAGAGGCCACCAGGATCCTTCTAAAATCCCCCAGACCCTTCTAGAGCCCCCAAGGACCCTTTCTAAAAGCCCCCAGACACTTCTAGAGCCCCCCGGACCTTCTAAAAGCCTCCAGACATTTGTAGAGCCCCCCAGGACTCTTCTAATAGACTCCAGACCCTTCTAGAGGCCCCCAGGACCCTTCTGAATGCCCCCAGACCCTTCTAGAACCCCCCCAGAACTCTTCTAAAAGCCTCCAGACCCTTCTAGATGCCCCCAGGATCCTTCTAAAAGCCCTGACCCTTCAAGACCCTCCCCGAATCCTTCTAAAAGCAACCAGACCCTTCTAGAGCCTCCCAGGACCCTTTTAAAATCCCTCACACCCTTCTAGAGCCCCCCAGGACC